>WAAG01058324.1:0-11229 GCA_013390105.1 Tichodroma muraria | reverse complement strand
GATGGATGGATGATGGATGGATGGATGGATGGATGGATGATGGATGGATGGATGGATGGGTATGGATGGATGGATGATGGATGGATGATGGATGGATGATGGATGGATGGATGGATGATGGATGGATGGATGGATGATGGATGGATGATGGATGGATGATGGATGGATGGATGGGTATGGATGGATGGATGATGGATGGATGGATGGATGGATTAATTGGAATACAGACAAACATGACTCTGGGAGCCCCTTCAGAAGTCCCTGACTGGGAGATTTGTCCTTGCTGGGATTAGGAAGGACAGAGGGAATCCCAGGGGTGTCTGATCCCAGAAAAGGCCTTTTTCCCTAGATCCAAACCCCATGCTGGGACTGCTCCCATCCATGTGCACACCATTCCCAAAGGGAAGCAGGGACACCACATCCCGTACCTGGGATCTTCCGGATCTTCACTGTTGGGAGCAGACGGAGCCAGGAGCAGGAACATGAGGAATTAACGAACATTCCCAACCGGACACGGCCACGCCCAGCCCACGGGAACAGGACAGGGGAGAGGCCGATCCTCAAATCCCACATGGATGGGCAGGGACCTTAAGGATCATCCCATTCCAATCCTAACACCTTCCACTACCCCAGGGTGCTCCAGCCTGGCCTTGGACACTCCCAGATACCCAGGGGCAGCCACAGATTCTCTGGGAATTCCAGCCCAGCCCCTCCCCACCCTCCCAGCTGGGAATTCCTTCCCTATATCCCGTCCATCCTTGCCCTCCGGCAGTGGGGAGCCATTCCTTGTGTCCTGGCACTGTAATTCCTGGTATCACCATGTGGGACATGGAGCAGAGGGAGCACAGGACGAGGCTGAGCTGTATCCCAAATCCCAGGTTTATGTCGGGACCAGCCCCTATTTGTAGGATGTGGGTGCCTGGGATGTGCTGGAATGGGAGCAATCCCCCAAAACTGGGATTCCCCCAAAATCCCAGATCCCCCACCCCCCCCAAAATCAGGGATGCTTCCCACCAGGACATTTTGGTACCTTGCCACTGCCTTGTATCCATCGTTAAACTTAATCCTGGATGAGGCACCGGAGAGAAAGAGAGAAAAGAATAAAAAATCCAATTGAATCCCAATGTCAGAATTCCTGAGGGAGCAGGGACATCCCTTTCCAGGAGGAGGGGGCTGTGTCCAAGCTCCGGGCGCTCCAGGGAGGGGATTCCAGCTGTGCATCCAGCCCAGGGTGTTCCACTCCCCCTGTTCCCGGGAAAAAACCCGGCTGGAGGAAGGATCTGCAATTCCAGCGTGCGGAACAGGAGCTGCCTCCAGCACTTCCAGCATTATCCTGGATAATCCGGCATTATCCATTGCTCCTGCTCCATCTGGGAGATCTCCTCCACTGGGACAGGCTGGGGGCAGTTTACGTTCCCAGAATCCAGGAAAAATCTCCAGGTTCTGAGAGCTCTGCCCTGGGACTCGCAGCAGAACCTGCTCCATTGGTTTGAGCCTTTCCCTGATTTTCAGGATCCTCAGGATGCATCCTTTTCCCAAGGAATTTAATGGCATGTTAAACGATTCCAGTAATTCAATGAAATTTAGGTAAAAAAGATGGAAAACCTTACTGGGACTTTTTTTTCCCTGGGATGGGAAGGATCCCAAACTTCCTGTTCACCCTGGTGGTGGCACTGGGGCATCCCCAAGATCCGTGCCCAAATGCCACATGGATTTGGGAATTTTGGACCCTTCTTATCTATCTGAACATGGATGAATGACTCACTATCCCAAATTCCAGCCATTCCCAGCACTGATTCGTGTCCTTGGGTGCCACTTCCATATGGGAATGGGGATGGGGATAGGAATGGGAACGGGGATAGGAATGGGAACGGGAATGGGAACGGGGATGGGAATGAGAAAGGGAATGGGGATGGGAATGGGGATGGGAATGGGGATGGGAATGGCGATGGGGATAGGAACAGGAACTGGGAACGGGGAATGGGAGTGGCAGTGGGAATGGGAGTGAGGATGGGAATGAGAAAGGGAATGGGGATGGGAATGGGAATGGGGATGGGATTGGGAATAGGAATGGGAATGGGAGTGGGAATAGGAATGGGAATGACAAAGGGAATGAGAAAGGGAATGGGGATGGGGATGAGAAAGGGAATGGGAATGAGAAAGGGAATGGGAATGCTCTGGGCAGCCTGTGAGGATTTTCATCCCAAGTTCTCCCATGCCTGGCACAGATCCCAACTTTGGAGCAGGTGCCGGAGGGATAATTAGCGACAGGCAGTCGTACAAGGCTCGGATCCGCCGGGACACGGAAGAAAAGCTTCCATCAATAATTCACCGGGAGCAGATTCCTTTCGGCTCCGAGCTCTGTCCTCGCCATGAATATTTCAGGGACAGCCCCTATCGGATGGTGCTTCCCGGGATCTCAGTTTTCAGGGGCTTGGGAGCTGGGCTCAGCCAGGTTTTGGCAATTCCTGAACTGCCTCTGGAAGTGCCCATCGCTCCTGACTTTTCCTGGGAATCTAAGGGCGAGGCTGCACCGGTGAATAAATCACGGAATTGCGGAATGCCGGAATGGTTTGGGTAGGAGAGGGATTTAAAGCTCATCCCATTCCATGGGCAGGGACACCTCCCACTATCCCAGGTTCTTCAGCCTGGCCTTGGACACTCCCAGGGATCCAGGGGCAGCCACAGCTTCTCTGGGAATTCCATCCCAGCTTTAAGGTCCCTTCCCCACCCTCACAGGGAAGAATTCCTTCCCAATATCCAATTTTTCCTGCTCTTTTCTGTTTTCCTCATTGGAACACAAGTCCAGATTTTTGAAGGATCCTGCCCCGGGCCAGATCCTAATACCTCCCATCCTCTGGGAATTGTTTTTTTATCCAGGTTGGATTTTTTAGGTCCTTATTTCCCCATTCTGGATTCTTCCCTGTGTTGTGGTTTGGTTTGTTTTCATGGATATGTTTGGTTAAAGTTCCCAATGGATCAGTGAGCCAAAACCATTCCAGGGATCTGGCACGTGGGAAGGTTCCACCTCCCATTCCTGGCTCCCTCATCCCTGGATTCTGTGTGGGATGAGCAGATTCTGAACTTGGGATCCCCAGGGAAACAACAAAAATGGAATTTAACGGATCCAAGTCCTGATGTATATTCCTGGATTTAAAGAATTTTCTTTGGAAAGCGGAGCTTTGGAGGTGGATCAGCCCTGGAGGGGGGGATCTGCTGTGGGAATTTACCTGGAATGCTGATCTTCTTCTGCTTCGTCTCCAAGGCTTGGGAATTCACAGGGAGAAAGGAAAAATTCCGGCTGTGATGTGAGGATAAAGCACTCTTCCATTGTTTTAGAAACCAGAAAAAACTTGGGAACACTCTGGCACAGCAAAGCACTCCATGCATGGCTGGAATCCCAGGATCACCCCCTGCTCCACTTCCCGTTGTGTCCACAGGATCCAGGTTTGTCCCGGACTGGATTTCGGTGGATATTTGGCCAATATTCCACCTTTTCCAAGTGGTTCCCTCCTGCCTGACCTCCTTTTCCCACTCCTTCCTCTTCTTTGGGATGGATTTGCTCAAATCCCTAAGGAAAAGTGGGAATGGGCAGGTGCTGTACCCTGTGCCAGAATTCCTGGAAGGAGAAAAAGGGAATTCCCAGCCCTTGGAAACCCTTGTAAAGCCCTGCCCATCATCCCAATGATGGAAAGCGGCAGGATTCCTTCAAGGGCGGGGGTGGGGTGTGTGTGTGTGTCCTGTTTACACTGAAATTCCTGAATTTTGGGAAATTCCCAAGCAGAGGTGTCCACATTCCCAGAGACATCCTGGGAAAGAGGGAAAGAAGGTGAAAAATTCCCTGCGTCAGGCCAAGGGATCAGCCCGGATCCAGCAGTGGCCAAGGAAGATGCTCAGGAAAAAGATGGATCGGCTTCCCCTGGAACTGGCACAATTCCCAAAATCCTTGCTGCAGATGCTCTGCTCCATGGGAGTGGGACAAGGCTGTCCTGGATCTTCCGGAGAGGGATTTTCCTCTGCTTCCAGAGCTGCCAAAATCCGGGATCTCCAGGCTCAACCCTCCCCAGGATGGCTACGCCTGAATCCCAGGGGATTCTCCGGGCAGAAAAGGGGTTCCAAGCTGGGAGTGGGGTGGGAGAAAGACAGAACAGGGATGGGAATGCCTGGGATTGTGGGATTAATCATTGGAAAAGATGGGAATTAAACCAGGTCCCCGTGTCCAGGAACAGATTTTTGGATAAGGGATGGAATGCCAGGAAAAAAAAGGTTTTAAACTGCAAAAGGCTGGATATTGATGGGATTTTGGGAAGGAATTCTTCCCTGTGAGGGTGGGGAGGGGCTGGGATGGAATTGCCGGAGCAGCTGTGGCTGCCCCTGGATCCCTGGGAGTGTCCAAGGCCAGGCTGGATGGGGCTTGGAGCAGCCCGGGATGGTGGAAAGTGTCAGGATTGGAAAGGGATGAGCTTTAAGGTCCCTTCCCAGACAGAATATTCCATGGTTTCACAATTCCCTGCCTCCAGGGAATTCTCCAGGGAGTTGTGGACTGGCTGGCTCATGATCCCTGAGGCTGCTCCTGTGACATTCCAGGGACAGGGAGTTCCATGCCTTGTTTATCCCGCTTTTCCTCATGTGCCCCACTCCCCTTTTCCTCCCCATCCCTGCCCACAAACCTTCCATCCATGTGGAAAACAGGGAATCCAGAGGCATCCCTGGGCAGGAGGAAGGACATGCCCGGGAGCTCAGCAGGGAATGGGATCAGGAATGAGGATGAGGAAGGCCGAGACAGGGTCCAGCAGGAGCCCTCCCCATCCTACTAGATTTCCTGTCAGAAATGCGGTCCGGAAACACCAGAATTCCTGATTTTATTCTTCCGATCCAAACTTTTCCCAGATCTGGGATCTGTAAGTGATGGGGAAGGAAAGACCTTCCAAAGGAGCCGGGGCATTTTTGTTCCCAAAGGAATTTTAACCAAAGCCCTTCCTTGGATTCCAAAGGATGGTTCTCGTCCAAGTGCCTTTGGATCCTTCCCAAAATTTGGAATACGGAGCCTCTTACCTTCTTCTTCTTTGGCTCCCATCTCTTTTTATGATTCCTGGTAAATTCCAGCACATGTTTGCAACAGCCCGAGCCAGGCATTCCTTGGAGCAAAACCCTCCAGGAATTCTCAGTGAAAACAGGGATGAAAACACCCCCAGGGGTGCTGAGTCCTGGGAATTGTTTGGGATGGGGGAAAAACCTTTCCCATCCCAGGGAATTTCCTGTATTTCCAGTATTCCCTGCATCGTCCCCTTCCTGCTGCCTGTATGGATGCCTCTATTCCTGTTATCCCTAAAAACCTCATTCAAACGGCTTTGCTCCGGGAATCTCCCTCTCCCAACGTTTATCTCCACGTCCTTCCCTCATTCCTGACTTCCATGAGAAATGGGCTCGGGGAATTCCAGAGAGAACTGATCCAGGCTGACTGGGAATCCTGGGGTGGATGATCCAGGCCTAGGTCTGGACTCTGCCCTGATATCCAACAGAACCCATGGCCCAGCCAGGATATCCCAGACCCGTGGGATTGGATGGGATGGGATAATGGGATCAGAAGGGAAAAGGGGATGGGTTAATGGGATCGGATGGGAAAATGGGATGGGATAATGGGATGGGATGGGATGGAATGGGACGGGAAAATGGGACGGGGTAATGGGACGGGATAATGGGGCGGAATGGGATAAAGGGACGGAATTATATAAAGGGATGGAATGGAATGGGATGGGAAGATGGGAAGATGGGAAGATGGGAAGATGGGAAGATGGGAAGATGGGAAGATGGGAAGGTGGGAAGGTGGGAAGGTGGGAAGGTGGGAAAATGGGAAGATGGGAAGGTGGGAAGGTGGGAAGATGGGAAGGTGGGAAGATGGGATGGGAAGATGGGATGGGATGGGAAGATAGGAAGATGGGAAGATGGGAAGATGGGATGATGGGATATTTTCCATCGGAAGGGATTTACAGGGATCACCTGGTCCAAGGCAGAGCTGGCGTTAAATCCTGTAATTATGACCCCCTCCATGTCCTTCTTGCCATCCCTCATCCCACAAGGAATTCAGGAGCTTTTCCCAAAGTGCTCCTTCCTGTGGCTGAGCTCCTCTTGGGGTGATCCTTGGGATTTTACCTGAAATTCCCTTTCTTTGGCTCCTTCCCAAACTCTTTTGCCACTCCAAGAAAAGCCACAGCAAACAAACTTCCATGCACACACGGGGAGCTCATTCCCATGGGAATGGCTGATCCCGGAATCCGGGGATGGCACGTGGAGGTGGAAGGGCACCTCCAAGGTGAGGCAGTGTCCCGGCCAATACCCCGATCTCCATCCGGGATCCCATTCCAAGGCTGCTTTCCTGGCTGTTCCATCACTTCTCCTCCCCACCAGCAGCCCAGGAATGGGAATTCAAGGACAATTCCCATGGGAGATCCATCAGGAAAAGGCAAGGAGCAGCACAGTGCTGCGGAGCCTCTCCCTACCTCGTGTCCAGGGACCCCTGGCTCAGGGAATCCCCCTCTCCCAGGAGCTCATCCTCGCTGTGGAAGTACAGCTCGTCCTCTTCCATCCTGGTGGGAATACCGCAGACGTCAGCCCTGTCCTTCCTGGGATTCAGCATTCCGAAGTCATGGAATCGCTGAGTCCTTTGGGTTGGGAATTTCTCCAAGTCCGACCATGCCCAGCACTGCCCAGGCCACCCCTGGTCCGTGTCCCCAGGTGCCACATCCACAGGGATTGGAAATCCCTCCAGGGATGGGGGCTCCAGCCCTGCCCTGGACAGCTGTGCCAGGGCTGGGCAGCCCTTTCCAGGCAGGAATTGTTCCCAATATCCAGCCTGGAGCCCCCTCCCAGGACACGGCTCTGCGCATCCCGTGCTTGGTAAATGCCGCAATTGAAATGGGGCAGCTCCTCCGGGAATTCCAGCCCGGCGCCTCCCCACCCTCCCATCCAGGAATTCCTGCCCAAGATCCCACCCCAGGCTTCCCTTTCCCAGTGGGAAGCCATTCCCTGGCTTCTGGCCCTCCATCCTTTTTCCCAATTCCTTCTCCAGCTCTCCTGGAGCCCCTTGAGGCTCAGGAAGGTGCTCCAAGTTCTCTCTAGATCCTTGATTTTCTGCTTTAATCCCACAGAGCTGCATCCCACAGGATTCATCAGATGAGAAACTGGAAAACCCATCCTGGAGCCATCCCAGCAGCATCCTCCAATTCCCTGGAATTCTCGAATCCCAGACCAGTTTTGTGTGGGAAGCGGCCTTAAATTCCATCCAATCCCACCCCTGCCATGGCAGGGACACCTCCCAGTGTCCCAGGCTGCTCCAAGCCCCAGTGTCCAGCCTTTCCTTGGACACTCCCATGAGGGATGGAGCATCATCCATGGATGTGCTCCCGGCATTCCCAAATTCCTGTGGCACCAGCAGGGCTCTGATATCCCATCCCAGAAAGCCTGACCCCCCTTTCCAGCTGTGCCATTCACGGCTCCATGCCCGGCAGCCCCCTGTTTAATCCATTGCACATTCCCTGTTTAATCCATGGGCGCGTTCCCTGCTTAATCCATGAACACATTCCCAGTTTTATCCATGGGCACATTCCCAGTTTTATCCATGGGCACATTCCCTGTTTAATCCATGGATGCATTCCCAGTTTTATACATGGGCACATTCCCTGTTTAATCTGTTGCACATTCCCTGTTTAATCCATGAACACACTTCCAGTTTTATCCATGGGCACATTCCCTGTTCAATCCATGAACGCATTCCCAGTTTAATCCATGGGCACATTCCCTGTTCAATCCATGAACACATTACCTGTTCAATCCATGGGCACATTCCTTGTTCAATCCATGGGCACATTCCCTGTTCAATCCATGGGCACATTCCCTGTTTAATCCATGAACACATTACCTGTTCAATCCATGGGCACATTCCCAGTTTAATCCATGGGCACATTCCCGCTCAGCCTCATTCCGCCTCGCTGAGCCGGGACATGAAGCTGCGCTTCCAATTTGCTTGAAAATTCCCTGGATTCAGCCCAGTTCCCACGGTTAATGAACCTCCTCAGACGGATGGGAGCAATTAGAGGGATATTCCCTCCGTCTCCATCCCCTGGGGGAAAAAGCTGTTTTCCCCCTTTTTTTTGGGCCACAACGAAATGCTAATCCCAGATGGAATGTGGTCCAAAACCGGATAACCCTGAGGGGGAGAAGTGGGATGGAAAAAGCAGCTGATTCCAAGGGCTCTGTGCCGGGCTCCCGTGTGGATTTAGGGATTGGGCAGCCCTGGGGGAATGTTCGGTCTCGGTGCCCCCAGAGGGATTTTCCGGCCAAAATGGTTCTGATATTCCACGATCTGGGAATACAGGGGTTGTCCTCCTCCATCCGTCACCACGGAAGTGGTTGATCCGTGAGGAGCAGACAGGGAATGTGGTGTTCCCGAGGGAGCCGTGGGTGATGCCAGGACCCAGCTCCGCCTTCACCGTCCCCTTCTCCCACTTCCAGAGTCTCCCTTCCACCTCCATAACATTCCTTAAGAATTCCAGAACTTTCAGGGCTTTGAGGTGTCCCGTCTTCCGACTGTTCCCTTTCCCAATGGATTCAAGAGCTCCCAGAGTGGGGACCCACGGATAAAGCCACCCTGGATAACACAATTCCAGAAACTGTGGGAAGCTGCCTGAAAAGCCACCCTAGCATTCCACGATTCCCCCCGTGGCCGCAAATCCTGAATTTACAGAATCACAGAAGTTGGAAAATCCCTCTGGGATCATCCAGTCCCAGCTGTGCCCATTCCCCGCCTTGTCACCAGCCCAGAGCCCTGAATGCCACATCCAGGAATTCCTTGGACACCTCCAGGGATGGGCACTCCACCACCATCCAAGGATTGTGCCCTGAGTATCCATCGGCTCATGGAGAACTGGTCCCAGCTCGGACTCCATCCCGGTGGAGCCGCCTGCAGCATTCCCGGTCACTGGGCTGTGACTGCAGCTGGTTCCAGCAGCTTCGTGTCAAGGAATGTCGGGATTCAGTCCCTGGGGTCGTTCCCATCCAGGGGCAGATCCCAGGAGCTCACAAAGACACCCAAGGAAAGCTACGGATCCCTAAATGAACGGAAAACTGGAACCTCCCTTGGAAGAACTGGAGGTGTCCCACCTGCCACCGTTGGGTTTCCTCAGGAATTCCCAGCAGGAATCATCTGGTGTGGGATTTCACTTATTCTGGGGAGCCACTAAGATCCCCACGGATGCCCTGGAGCCACCTCAATCCCGAGAGCGCCGTGTGCTCCGTGGACACCTGAGATTCCACCCGGACCTGAATCCCACCGGAGAGGCCTGACCAGGAGCCAGACCCTCCATCCCCTCGGGATCAGGGTGGAATGACGCTTCCTGTCCATGTGCTACAATCCTGGAATTCCCAGCTCCAGCTGTGGAGCACCAGGAGCTGCTGGAGGCCACCTGGATCCCACCCTCACCTGGAGCTCTTCCATGGATCCACCAGCGAGCCCTGACTCCCATTTAGACCTTTTTATCCCCTTGGGATCTGCATGGAATGGTGCTTCCTGTCCATGTGCTACAATCCTGGAAGTTCAGTTCTCTCCAGGTGTGGTGGAGCACCAGTAGCTGCTGGAGGCCACCTGGATCCAACCTTCACCTGGAGCTCTTCCATGGATCCACCAACAAGCCCTGACTCCCATCCAGACCTTCTTATCCCCTCGGGACCTGCATGGAATGATGCTTCCTGTCCATGTGCTACAATCCTGGAAGTTCAGCTCTGTCCTGGAGCACCAGGAGCTGCTGGAGGTCACCTGGATCCCACCCTCACCTGGAGCTGTTCCATGGATCCTCCGAGGGCAGGAGACGCCCCTTGGAGCAGCGCTGGGATGACGCTGCCCTTTCCCGACAATCCAAGCCCTCCCAGTTCCCTCACGATCCCTGGTTCCACGATCCCAGATTCCACGATCCCACACCCGAGAGCTCCGCATCCCGTTACCTCCTGAAGCTCCTCTCCGTGGATTGCTGGTTGGATTTCCCGGGAGAGACGTCGGAGCCGTGCCGGTGGCCGGACAGGAGGCTGTCGGTCTCCAGGGAATACCTTCCGTCGCCCTCCGAGTGCACGCTGGGCGTCTCCAGGAATTCCTTGTCATTCCAGGTGCCCACGGTCCCATCCAGAGCCTGGTAGCGGATCTCGATGGAGATGGTCGTCTGTGAGACAGGGAGACACAATCAGTGCCCCTGGAATATCCAGGGAAACCCAAAAAAAAAAAAAAAAAAAAAAAAAAAAAAAAGGGGAGGGCAATGGCCGNAAAAAAAAAAAAAAAAGCGGGAAGGGCATTGGCTGTTGGATGTTTCAGCCTTGCTGATCCCGAAGTTTCTCTGTTCCCCGACGCCTGGAGAGGAGCTTTGGGCGGGAGAGGGATCTGGCCATGGTCCTGATCCACCGGGAATTCCTGCTGCATCCCCGAGCAGCAGAGCCGGGAGAAGGAAAAGCCCCCAAGAGCTGCAAACCCTGGGAGCAGCCGAAGGCACCGGGATGGAGCCGGTTCCTGGTGGAGAATTCGGAGTGATTGACCCAAATTTGGAATTTGCCCCCCCCAGAAAAAGTGAAGGAGAGAAATCACTCCAAACCTTCCTGCGTTCCCTGGTCCGTCACTTTGTTGGGAATTTTGCCCTGGGGTACTGCTAATCCCTGGATTTGTGGCGCTTTGCTCCAGCCTGGTCCTGTCTCCAAGCAGGGCGGGGTCCTTTTTTTTTTAGGAATGACCATCCCTGGGAGTCTTGGATCAGACCACGTTTGGATCTCCCCATCTGGCCACAACCAGGCCAGGTGGGGCTTGGGGACACCGAGGGACCTGGCACTTGGGAATTCTGGGATCCGGGACACTCAGGATCCATCCTGAGGGATTTTTATGGAACTTGCAGATGGAAAAGGGAAAGGAAGGCACTTCCTGGAGTCCCGAGATTCCCAGTGAAGAGCCTGGATCCCAAAATGCCTCCACAGAGAGCAGTTGGGATGGGGCTGGATCCAGCCCCAGGCTGGGAGATCTGGGAATGTCCGGCTGGATCAGGGAAGGATCTTTTGTCCAAGCTTCATCCCAAGCTTCTTATGGATCGTGGAATCCTGGAATGCTTTGGGTAGGAAGGGACCTTCCAACTCATTGCATTCCCATTCCACCTTCCATGATGCCAGGGGTGCCCCAGCGTTTCCTTGGACACTCCCAGGGAT
>WAAG01058322.1:16424-34625 GCA_013390105.1 Tichodroma muraria | reverse complement strand
CAGGCACACAATATTGTCTCTGTTCTGCTAAGGCACCTGTTGATGTTCTGGATGTCCCATACCTGGAAATGTTCAAGGCCAGGTTTGATGGGGCTTTGAGCAACCTGATCTCATGAAAGGTGACACTACGCATGGCAAGGGGATTGGAATAAGGTTATCCTTAAGGTCTTTGCCAACCCAAATTATTTTATGATTCTGTTCCAAACATTTATGTTCGGAAACAAACAATTTGGAAGAGCACGCAGAAAGAGCTTCAGTTCCAATTACACTTTTGAAGTAATAAAATAATAAATTAAAAGATAGCAACAGATTTTGGGTTTCTTTTGGAACATCTAATTTGATATATTTTAAACTGAGTAACTGAGTATTCAAATTTAAGAGGAACTTCCAGAGCCATAATTTAGAAATTGTGGACTCTTTTTGGAACGGTAATGTTCTTTTTTTCCCCTCTTAACTGTGTTTGTATTCCTCATGGAATTCCAAAAGTACTTTGAAATTTTTGCTTGCAGTTCAAGTCCATTCCAAAATGATTTTGTTCATTAAAAAAAAAAATAAAAAAGTGCTTTGCTTTTATTTTCTACACAGTTCATATTCTTTCATTCCTGGCAATGCTAAGAGGAGACCAGGAGCTACCATTCCAGAAGCAGCTATCTGATATCTGAAGTCTAGGCAGGCTTATGGATTTTACATTAACAGCCTAATTTGAAGAAATCCTTTACTCTTCATTAGCAAAGTACAGGTTTGATCAGTATCATGATACTGCTGTTTTTTTATTTATGTTTCTGTTATTACAAAAATTGATTGTGACTTCTGTTGGTTTTCCTATTATAATATGCCATATTCAAGATGCTTTTTTTTAAGACAACAATTTATGTTTAGACGATCTAGTCCAGAAAGTCTTATCTTTCATCATTTCTTTTTGGTTTTCATTAAGCTTATTTCTAATAATTGGTAATGCTCAGAGTCCTGCATTTCAGTCTGCAGTTTTTCTGTCTTCCTGCCAAAACCTTCAGCATCATNAAGGGGCGTGGGACCAGCATTGCCCTCCTTTGGTGACACAGGAACAGAGGCTCCCTGCTGCAAAAACACTCAAGCAAGTTCTGGTGGGCGGACATTTATTGATAGGACAAGGGGGAATGGCTTCCAGTTGAAAGAGGGTAGGTTTAGAATAGCTATCAGTTAGAAATTGAATGTCTGTATCAAAATAATTGGTATCACTTCACAGATTATGCAACAGCTTCAGCCTGGGTTACAACAAACTCTAAACTTTGTGTAATGGTACACAAAGCACCTCCCCACATTACCAAAATTTTACGTAGTCAAAATGTGTTTTTTTAATCTACAAACCTTATAGTTTTTTTTTTTAGTCTTTATAAAAAGTTATAGTTATCATAACTTTATAGTCCTTTTTTTTTCTCCTCATGTCTTGTACATAGTACAAGATTTCTCTTGGCTATTCCTTTTGTTTTNTCTTGGCTATTCCTTTTGTTTTCTTTGTATTTTAGAGAGAAAGGTAAAGCTCTGCAAGGGCTGTCTCCTTTAGAATACATTTATTTACACATATATATGTATATGGCCAGGAGAATACTTTTCTTTGCTCCTTATATTTTTCCCCTCTTAAGCAGATCAAGCTGCAGAAAAAAAGTTATATTCCATCTACATGAACAACCTTCCAGAAAAAAGTAAAAACAGATTAAGAGCTAGCTTCAGAGCTGTGGATGCTGGATCTTTGAAGATGTATTCATTTCACTTGCCTCTAATCATCTGAAAACATACTTAGTGCAGGACTGGAAGGTCTCTGTAGTCACTGGAGACAAACTGGTCCTCCCAGGAGTCAATGTGAGCTATTCTGCTGAAGGAAGGATGAATTTTTCTCTGTCTGCCTTCTGCTTGTAGTGGAGTTGTACTTTCTTGTGTCTCCAGCACTGCTGGACCTCATTGCCCTTCACACCCTTTGACACATCTCAGCTCACAGCATTCTGATAATGGTGGGTTTTCTCTTCACCCCCTCTCAAGCAGCCTGGTTTTCCACACTGACCATGGAGAACACTCTTAAACTGCAGAAGGAACGTAAGTCACACTTGGGATGCCAAGGCAACCGGGAATTTAGAAAAGATAAATCCCACTCTTTGAAGCAGTACTGATAAACCCAACTGGACTCTCCATCCAACTAGCAGTGCCTAACTTAGCACATCCAACTTAGCACATGCCTAAGTAAGAAGCCAGGATAATGTGCAGAGGGAAGAAAGCATTTGGGGAGAATGCAGAAAAAAGGGTACTTCAGTCCCACTCCAAAAGATATGTTGGTGTCTGTCACTGGGGCAGATGGAGTGACCTACCTTTTGCAGATTTTATAGCCACGGAGTTAAGGGAGAACAGGTTTTCTTTTATTTTTTATTTTTCTCGCAGTAAACCTCAAACACAAATTTTGAAAGAGATGGTGCCAAATATATAGGTGCCAGTGATGGGAGCCTTCAGTTCACACCTTCCCTGCAGTGTTGCTGGGGACTCTCCATCCTGAGGCTGCTTCACTTCATCCAAACCCTTATGTGATAAATGCAGGCAGTGGGAGCAACAAGGGGTCCAAGAGGAATGCTTTAACAGTCATGGCCAAGAAGGGATTTTTACTCCCATACTTTTTCTCTCTGGTCCTATTCAGTTCAAAATGCTGCAGACAATGAACTGATGGTTTATTTTCTGAAACAAATAAGCACTTCAGAGAGCATCTATTGTTCTGAACAAAAGAAAGGCAGCATTAAAATCACGCAAACGGTAAGAGGAAAATCTACTATTAGAAAAACAATGCTTTCCAGCCCTAATCTCTTACTAAAAATTAAAAAGTTCCCATTAATCCCTAGCAATACAATCAGTCTGTGCCGAAAATTTAGTTTTATACGTATGAATTGGAAGTGATCTTATTAGTGTTTTACTATATCAGGTCTGATAAACTCCCGTATCTATTTCAGTTAAACTTGTATTGATCCACTTAGAAGATCATTTTGACTTTCATTATTTTTTGGGGGGCAATTTAATTTGTCTCAGACTGAAGTCATGAAAAAAGTATAATTTAGCAGATAATTAATCATGCACTCTCCCACACGTGCATACAAACATACAGCCACCCACATATTTGTGTAGCAGAGGTGCCTGTGTGATGTTTTGGAATTACCGTCTTGGTTCCTCAGTTCCTGATAGTGTATTTGGGTCAGACTTTGGTGTCTGAACTGCACTATGCCTATGGAAAGAACAATTCAAGGGGAAACAGAAACTTTTCTCTGTTCAGCTGCAGTCAAAGTTCCATCTGAAAGTCAGAAAGTGTTGTACAAGCAAAAAGCTTTGCTTCCAAAAGAAGACGAAGGGTGCTGAAGGAGAAGACAGGTGTGAAGTCAAGATCCTGGATAAATATCAACTGGAATAAGTTGTTGTTAGGAAGCAGGTTTTTTTCTTCTTTTCTGCAAAGAAAATAGAGGGATGTAGCACCTCTCCTGTGAGGATAAGCTGAGTTTGGTTGTTTGGTGTAAGAGAAAGCTCTTGAGAAACCTTATTGTGGCAATTCAGTATTTACAAGGAACTTTTAAGAAAGATGGGATAGACTTTGAAGACTTTCTCCAGAATGAGGAGAACTGTTGCCCTCAAGAAGGTTTGATTAGTTCTATTCATAATGAAGGGCATCACCTATGGCAACTATTTAGCTGAACGGTCACAGCAAATTTTTATTTTTCAGAACAATGTGATTTACATTATGATACATTTTAGTAGGGCCTATAGTAATAGGACAAGGAGCAATGGCTGTAAATTAAAAGAGGTTCTGTTTAGATTAGATATAAGGAAGAAAATTTGTACACTAAGAGTGGTAAAACACTGGACAAGTTCCCAGAGGGGTGGTAGATACCCCATCCCTGGAAACATTCAAGGCCTGCTTGGACGGGGCCCTGAGCTATCTGATATAGTTTAAAATGTCCCTGTTCATTGTAGAGGAGTTGGAGTAGATGACCTTTAAAGTTTTCTTCCAAGTGAAACTATTGTAGGATTTTTTTCAGGTATGTTAAGCAATGCTCATAAGTGGAGGAGAATAGGAAGGGAAGGATTGTGAGAAACTCCCCCTTCCTCCACTGTATCTGCCACTGGTTTTTGGTCTGCTTTCTACCAGCAAAAACAGAAATAGCTCCTGGAGGTGCAAATACTCCCCATTTCCCATTGGCAATGCATGGATCAGGACAGTGGCTCCTGTGGCTGCCAGTACCAAGAGAAAAAAATTTTACAGGCAAGACACTACACTCATGGTGAATTTGAAACTTTGTTTTTTAGTACTGACATGGAAAGTAGGCATCACTGCACTTTTCCTCTGAAGTGCATGAAGTCATTGAACAATCACAAAAGGAAGAGTGAGAAAGGCCATAAGGAGTACCCCTACTGTGGTATTTTTCCTCTGTAAAGATGTCATAGACTAGTTCCTTTTATTTATAGCTATAGCAGCATATACTGAACTCAGTTTTTCAGAAGGTATTTTGCTATAAGCCTACACTCTGTCTTTGCTATTGTTATTAGCACTCCA
This sequence comes from Tichodroma muraria, assembly GCA_013390105.1. Lineage (NCBI taxonomy): Eukaryota > Metazoa > Chordata > Aves > Passeriformes > Sittidae > Tichodroma > Tichodroma muraria. The sequence continues at coordinate 30,070 of WAAG01058322.1, read as the reverse complement.
TAGTCAGATGAAGTTATTAACAGAAGGCCTATAAATTCAAGTCATTAAAAAGACTGTCTGTCATTCAACTGAAAATAATTCAGAATAATAAATTGAAGACATTAAAAACCCCTTCCAAACTGAGAGGTAGACCTCTTGTCCAGAGATCTGAAGACTCCGAGTTGCTTAATAAAGACAACTAGCCCCCTGCATCCACTGTTAAAAACTGATCACTTTTGTCATGGCTTCCACTGCAGCAAAAGAAGATTGGTGGAAATGCAACACCCCACCCGATATGCAAAACCTCAAAAGTTTCTTAGTGACTCAGGAGGTGACTCCCTATGGAGTCACGTCCTTATGGTGACAGCACTCCTGTGGGAAGAGACAGGATAGAATTGAGGTACAGGCTGTGGGACCCACCCGCAGAAGCACATGGCAGCACCTGGCAGCACAGAAAAGCACAGAAAAGCACAGAGCAGCACATGGCAGCACAGAAAAGCACAGAAAAGCACATGGCAGCACAGAGAGGCACATGGCAGCACAGAAAAGCACAGAAAAGCACAGAAGAGCACATGGCAGCACCTGGCAGCACAGAAAAGCACAGAAAAGCACATGACAGCACATGACAGCACATGGCAGCACATGACAGCACATGGCAGCACATGGCAGCACAGAAAAGCACAGAAAAGCACATGGCAGCACATGGCAGCACAGAGAAGCACGTGGCAGCACAGAAAAGCACAGAAAAGCACATGGCAGCACAGAAAAGCACAGAAAAGCACATGGCAGCACATGGCAGCACATGGCAGCACAGAGCAGCACGTGGCAGCACAGAGCAGCTTGTCTGCACCTGACCTTGGCGGGGGAGATGCCACAGGGCAGAGCCCTGCAGAGAGGAACCTGCTGGAAGCTGACAGTGAACAGCACACGATCAATCCACATGTGGACTTTGAGAGAGCGTTTGCCGATGTGGCAGCATGGGATGGGTCATGTGTGAGAATTACCATGTAAGGAAATACTGTGCCTTGAAAAAATGTAGAAAACCAGCTTGTTTCTTTGAATTAAGGATCCAGATTCCCTGCTGGTCTGAGTCAGTGCCTCAGTGTTTGCACATTTCCATGGATGCAAGTATCCTGCCTGTGCAATAAGGCTGAATTAATGCAGTTGTCCTATTCCTAAATGCAGTAGATATTGCAGTTTTGCAAGCTGTCTTCTCAACAGAGGGAATCAAACTTGTTTTTCAGAAAGCTTGTAAAACAGGAAACAGAAACCTCTCCTTTTCAGGAGAGCCTGGCACAGATGCTAAATTCTTTGGAAGTTATTTATTCACCACAAACTGTCGGTGGAAGAAAAGTTTAAAGCAGTGTGTAAAACATCTTGCTTTTCCAATTCTCTAATTGCACTTGGAAAGGCTCCTAGTGGCAGACTGAGCAAGGTCAGTACTGCTGCAAGGATTGCTCAGGGATTCAACAGGGAACAGGAGACCTCCTGGCATAGTATCTAGCAGTGCCACCTTGGAACACTCTGCAAATTTATGCTTGCGTGAGCATGAAGCATTGAAATATCCTGATGTTCAGAGCTCTATGAAACATGCATTAAGTCTGCCTTCCTTCTTGAAATATTGCCTTATATGTACTAAAATATAATGCAAACTTTTGAGAAACAATCTCAGAAAAAAAAACCACCTTTGAAATCAAAATACTGGGATGCATTATTACTACTTACTCATAATTTCCATTGATAAAAACACTAATAATAGTGATAATCATCATCCTGCTGTATCTTTCCTTTCCGGTGCTATGGCAATTTCTGCACCACATGTGTGCTATTCACACAGTTCCTCTTATAATACTTACACGCATTTACTGATAAATGTGCAATTTGCAAATGCAGTCCCCAGCTGAGTAGTGCATTCCTAGTTAGCAAACCACTTCTGCCTCCTATAAATAGGTATGTGCTTAAGTGCTTTTTCAGGCATGACTTAGACACAAAATATTGGACAGAACAAGGGTCTGTAAGGTGGCTGCTGTACGGAGCCACCATTAATCTCCTGCAAACTCTGTTCTGATGGCCAAATTTTTTGTATAGCATAAGTGAAAAACCAGGTTAAGCAAAAGAACATTTCTGTCTTGCACTGGTGTTGCAGCTAAACTTTGCAAAATTGGCTTTTGAATTATAAAGAAAAGATCAGGAAAAAGGAGAGGGAAGAAAGAAATGTAAAACTCTGCAAAGATACGTTATGTGGCTGCTATGAAAGAATTCTCTTGCTGGAATGTCAATAAATAAAACTTGAAAAAAATAGAGGAAATCAATGGAACAAGTTCTAAAATCCTCCTGGTCTCTATATAGAAGGAATTAGCGCATAAATGCAACTAACTCCCTCAACATTTCATTTCTGGGAAAGGTGAAATTTTAAGCCATGATATCTTCCATTATTCATCTCATTAGTCATCTTGCAATCGTAATTGGTATTGCTAGGCTAGATGCCTGCATTCCAGCTTTTCACCTACCCCTGTTGAACAGGGAGTGCAATTTATCAGCTCTGCTAGGGCTGTCTGTCCCTCTGTGAAATGTCACCAAAAATCTGAGCACATTTTGTGAGGAGAGGAAGAATGTCGTTCTGGAAGACTTCTCTCAAATGTTAGTGTATTTTATAAATGAGCCTTAGCAACAGGACATTTTGCTAGTGATGTTTGTGAAGTACTTAACCATCTCAAATGGTAGAGGAATTAATCTCAGAATTAAAACCACCCTGGTTTCTTCCCTTTTTTTTATACCACTACCTGTTGTTTTGTATGTTGCGTCATTTCTTTGTAGGACTTCTATGTTTGCATACAAGAATCACATGAGCAAAACTGGGGTTGGAAGGGACCTCAGTGGATCATTTGGTCCATCCTGGAGTCTGGCTTACAGACTGATACTAAGCGTGTGAGTAGGACAGAGGGAACTGGGGATGTTGGACATAATTAACACTAGAGGTCTTCAGGCAGTGTTTGTGGTTTCTCAAAGAGAAAGCAAACCTCTCTCAGAGCGTGGCATGACAGCACACATGGGGCCAGCAAATAAAAGCATTAAAATGGCAGAAAGAGCAACCAAAGCTCCTATTAGACTGAGGACAACAGTAAAATAAAATTTTACCTTTATAATTTTATGTGTATAAATGACAGAAGTCCCTTCTCCCAAGTAACAATAAATAGGACAAAGTTAAATGTGTTCAAGTTGCACCAGGGCAGGTTTAGATTGGATATTAGGAAAAAATTCTTCATGGAAAGGGTTGCCAAGCATTGGAATAGGCTGCCCAGGAAAGTGGTTAAGCCACCATCCCTAGAGATATTTAAAAGATGTGTAGATGTGGTATTAAGGACAAGGTTTTGTAATGGCAGTACTAGGTTAGCAGTTGGATTCATAGCTTTAGAGGTCTTTTTCAACCAAAGTGATTCTGTGATTGCATTAAATAGGTGCTGCTGCTGAAGGAATAGTTAAGGCAAGTGTGGATTTTAAAACAGAAAGAGACTATAGGTTTTTTTGTAAATAGGCCTGTCAGTACAGTCCAGCTATAAGGCAGATTTTCACATCTCTCAAATTTTTGGCTTGTCTAAAACCTTTTGACTTTTTTTAACACAGGTACGTGTAAATTTATGTATATAAAAGGTGATTTGTTTTTATGGTAAAGTTTTGGTCAGGAACAATTAATTACTTTTACCTCCAGGCACTGCTGTAATACCAAACCCAGCTCCAGGTTTAGAGACATGTAAAACTTTAACTTCTGGCACTCCTCAGCAGGAACAAGAATGTATTTTGTCACCAGCTGCTGAAATTTATGGCATTGAAATCACGAGCCAGCTAAAAGCTGACTCAGCAGATTGTACTTGTGACGTGGGCAGAAGAATGCCTAAGTTATGTTTGCAGGGCAGAGTATGTCATCTAAATTAGTACAGAGGAATTGCCTCGTAAGTCATCTCTGCAGTTGCTCTGCACTGCACTATTTGAGGACCAGAATTCAACACTTCACTAATTTTGCAGATGTAGCACTGATTCATCTGGTTTGGATCTTCATATCTTTTCACACAGAGTGAGTTTTAATGACACTCAGATTATTCAGAGAACCACGCAAGCTAGGCCGTTAAACTCAGCATTAAATCCAAACTAAATCTCCAAGGAGCCTAATTCATTTAATATGAGGCGGTATAGTGTTGCTGATGACTCCAGTGAAATATTTAAAATATAGTGTATTCCACCAAAAGAGAAACAAATCTGAGAAATACGTAAGAGCAGGCAACATTGCTCAGTTACTACTGGGGTTTTCTTCTGCTTGCAGGGACACCAAAGAAATTTCATTTTAAACCACATGGTCACCCTGAGTGTTGCATTGTGCAGACCTGCATTTCATACTTACTGTGAGCTGTCTGGAGAAGTCAATATTGGAGAGCAGAGTGAGTGGAAAGCACAGATTTCTGTATGCAGTCCCGAGGAATTCAGAAGCCCCAGTGCTTTGGAAATATTTGGTGGTTTTTTTGTTTGTTTTTGGGGGAGGGGGAAGTATTTGTGTTAAACCTGTGACAAAACAAAACCTAGGGAAAACTAGGAGGAAAAAAACTTTTTGAGCAACTTGTGTAGCCTCTTACATGTGGCAGCCAGCAAGTGGGATCTGTTCCTGGGCTGTGAATCATAGAATAAATAATTGCTGGGCTTTCAACAGCAATGACATTATCAGGACAGACCCTAGGTTCCTGAGGGTTGCTTCATCTGGCTAGAAACCAGTCATACTTCTCCAGGCCCCTCTCACCAGAATCAGCATGTTTAAAAAAATTAACAGTAAATTAATAAAAATTAATAAACCCCCCAATATTAGATATTTGGAAAATCCCATACATTTCAATTAAAACATATTTTTCTGGAATTTTCCTGGCTTGCTTTGTTTGGGGTATTCTCTCAGGAAAGTGTTGGCATTTATTAAGACACTTCTCTGGTCTGGCTTTGCTCCAGCAAAGCATGGCCTCGTTCCAGCCTGCTGTTAATGACAGTGCTGGAGTGACACACACCAGTCTGCTCATTATTGTGCAGAGGCAAGAAACTGCACAAAATAGTCTATTTAACAACAGAGAAAATAGGTAAACTTGACAGGCTTTGGAAGCTGACTAACTATAGTTAGGCACTGGCAAGTGTAAGAAGCATAATGTAGTCACATGCTCATGCTTATATTGAACACAAAATTAATTTGAGAAAGAAAAGTGGAGAATGCTTCCCTCCTAAGTGGTATCTCTTGTAAGGAAATAGCTGATTTCTCCAGAGGGTTGCTTGAGGAGAAATTGATATTTTGTTGATATTTTGCTCCCTCAGTTTCTTTTTTTTTTTTTCTTTTGTTTTTTGTTTGTTTTACAATAGAAAGTCTTGCTATTATAAATTATAACCTTTCTTTCCTAAGCAGATGTTTCATTGTTTCTGGTAGATGTTCAAGGTTTGAGCATTATGACAATGCCTCAAAAACTAAGAATACTCTCTGCCGCTCCCAGCATTTCTGTTTTGAAATTCATTGCCTGCACTGTTTGTATGCTGAGTGCAACACCACCAGAACAGAGCTGATATGCTGTTGACACATTTGAGCAAAAGGAAATCATATGACCCAGGATGCTCAGTAAGGCCCTGAAAACAACTGAAATGCACCAGAGAAAGCAATAAAACCTCTCTTTTAGGAGTGGCTTGTTTTTAAGACTCCTTTTCTCAAAGGACTGAGCTGCCAGAAGACCATGAAAAACATTGTTATGGGTCAAAGAAAAGTCGTCTCTGCAGCATCTCCAAAAACTTGTCCAATTCCTGTGTGCTGTTTTGTGGGCTGGTCTCATAACAATAGTTTGAAGATGGTATTTAAATGCTTTAGGAAGTGCAAAGGGCGAGAAGTGAGTGTACTGCAGGGAATTAAATGGATGAGTTATGTATGAGGTGATGTTTGGATAGTACATTATCTCCAGGCCTAGAAGGAAGGTGACAGAAGGGGGTCTAATTTCATGACGTGGTCCCTAGGGATGTTCATACAATTAATGAGTGACAGAATGTGTTCACACTTGAAGGGAATGGATGAATAATCCACAGACCTTGTTTGAAAGGAAGTAATTAAAAAAAAGTCTTTAGTATTTCTCCCAGATGGCTTTTGGCATAAAATCAGGCTAAAACCATAACTAATTCTACCAGGTTTTATATATATATATATACTATATACACTACACACACACACATATATTTGTGTATATAGTGTATATATGTGTATATTGAGTACATAGACACGCATGTAGGTGTATTTCAGGTCGGGATGTATTAGATGACCAGAGATGAAAGCCATTTGTTAACCTGTTGTAAATAATGCACAAACATGGGTATTCCTGCCTACTTTTTACCAATGCTTTTTTTATTTCTGTAATGCATGAGTTTCCTTGTTTCCCTCCGTTAACTTTCTTACGCAAGGGAAAGGGCAGAGGAGGTTGCCCTTTCCATATGACACAAAGTTTCACTACCTGATGCTACCAAATCCCTTTTTCTGTTCTAGTGGCTTGGAAATGCTGCAGGACTGGTGGAGAGAGATGGCCCTTTCTGCCTCCAGGGAGAGGAACTGTGTACCATGGGCACAGTGTCCAGAGGAGGCTGCCCTTGCCTGGAGCAGGAAAGGTTTTGTTGTGTGTTCCTTTGTTTATTCTGCCCAAGAGGAAGCAAAAAACCCAAACCTGTGACAAGCGTGCTGTGTGGAGAAGAACAATGGAGCCAGGGCACTCTGTGACAGTGAGGTCACACTGTTGCAAACGACACATTTTTTCCAAAGTGTAGACAAATTGGTATGTAATTATGCTCAGCTGCAACAATGACCAATATACTTACAGAGGAGATAACAGTGATTGATGCAGGCAAAGCAGTAATGCAGTTGAGATTTCTGCACTGAGGTTACCCTGACTTTGTACACAATAATGTACCCCCCAAAGTCCAGATAAGCCCAGCTGACCCTTCGGTACAGTGTGTTCAGGCAGGCCAAGTCCTGCAGCCAGAGACACAAAAGGGGCTGATTGCACTTGGCATGGCATTTGCCTTCAGTTGCTTTCCAGCTTAAATTTGACTTTTTAGGGATCAACCAGATGAAGCTGTGCACTGCAGCTGTGAGGCCTATCCCTCCATGAAGAAGAGCAAAGCTCCCTGGCAGTCTCCTGGTGCCTGGGCTGTGCTTGCTCAGCTCCTCTGCTGGCCAAGGTCCAATGGCCCAAACCTCTCGCTGCTTGTGAGAGTTGCACTTCAGCCATGCTTTTCTTCAAGAATCTCAAAACACTCAAAACCAGGTGTTAGTAAGTATCTTGGTTCAGGCTGGGATAGAGTTCATGTTCATCTTAGCAGCTGGTACACTGCTGTGGCTTGGATTTTATATAACATGGATAAAATACTGATGTTTTAATCAGTATATTATATTGATCAGTATAACATACTGATGTTTTAGCTGTTGCTTTGTAGTGCTTACCCTAAATAAAGCACTTTTCAGTGTCCCAGGCTCTGCCGTGAGAAGGTGCGCAAGAATCTGGGAGGGACCATGGCTGGGACAGCTGAATTGAACTGGCCAAAGGACTATTCCTTGTCTTAGAACGTTATGGTCAGTACAAACTGGGGAGGGTTACCCAAAAAGAGGGTAATCACTGTCTGGGAATGAGCTGTGTATTGGTTAGTGGATGGTGAGCAATTTTATTGTGTGCAACTTGTCTGTCATGGATTTTATTTCTTTCTCTTTTGCCCCCTCTCATTACTATCACTGGTTTTGTCATTATTATTTTTTTTTATCTAATTTAGTTTCTGTTACTAAACTCTTCTTAGCTTAATCCATGAGGTTTTTTCTCTTTTTCTGATTTCCCTCCCTGTCCCACAGTGGGGAAGAGGGAGTGGGTGAGAATCTGAATGGTACTTAACTCCATCCAGGAGTATACTGGATTCTATATAAGTCATGAGAGTAAGCTAGAACTCATCAGCCTTCTCTGAAGGCTTGTCGGTATGGGAAAGATAGAATAATATTACAATCAGGGAGCACTGATCTTCTTCCCTGAAGTGTTTTCCTAGGATATTTTAGGATGATGTCTGTGGCACAGTGACTCTGTTCATGAAGAACTCCAGCCTCTCAAAGCAGTAAGAATTCACCAGTCAACAGACCTCCTCTGATTTTGCTCCTGTTGTAGATTGCTGTGAATAATAGGGCAGTATGTGGGGAAGAAGAGCAGCAATGCTGTTCTTGTTATCTGGGTATCTCATGGAGGGTGCATACCCATAAAGCTACATTATAGGCATTCTGTATGTTGATCACAATGAGCAAAATGACAGTGGGTGTTCAGAGATGTTTGTGTTAGCAAGTTTGTCCCAAAGTTACAAGGTTATTTACTCTGAACTATGCAGGTACTTTGAACCTACAGCTGAATTTTCTGTGATTAGCAAGCTATTTTGTTTCTCCCTAAGCAGTTTAATTGGTTCAAGCAGTAGAAATGACCTTGCCAGAACAATGACTTGTTTTCAGATATCGTGAGAAGCACACAGAAGATGCTGTTAACTGTTGCACTTCACTGGATAGTGCAGCTGAATCCTGAAAGCTCAGAACTCATTGACTGTGAATCACAGAGGATGGCTCTTCCTGTACTTCCTGCCTGTAGAATACCAGCATGCAGAAATTTTAATCATTATCAGAAAATTTACCCAAAAATGCTTTGAGATGTATATCAAGAGAAACTGAATGTCACCTGTCACTGATGTCCCTTTACCCTGAGTATTTCTGTTCCTCAGAGATGTCACTGCCGAGTGTTCCCGTGCTGAATGGAGGGGACTCCAGCACTGGCCAGAGGGGCACTGATAGGGCATGAAGGGTGACACATGTATTAGATGAGCTGCTGCCAGGTTACGTGTCTGGCAAAACTAGAAATCTTCCAGGGTGACTTTTAATACTTTTGGGATTAAATTTGAGCTGAGGCACTGATGGATGGGGGTTGGAAGTGTGGTGACCGCTCTGAGTGACAAGAAGGAGGGAGCGACTCACACTCTGAAAATACAGTTCACCTATACAAAACCTGTGCTCTACCCCCTTTTGCACGTTCCTGGAGGTGGAAACCATCCCTGTTAAGATGCTGGAGGTGTATTGTGGCTTGTGAGTCAGCACCTTTGAGGAGTTTGTGGTGGGAGATGGAAACTTACTGAAGTGTGATATACGAGAAAGCAGAAGAGCTCCTGACACGTGTCCGGTGTCTTTGTTCAGCCTGGTGAAAATTTATAACAAATATCATGTCTCCTACCAGTGGGTTGTGACTCCCTCCTGGTGTGTTACAGGCTGTCTGTCTTCTGTACTGGGAAGTTCTTGGTATCTGTGATGGCCATAAAAATTAGCAGAGAGAACCCCTGAAAGGACAGTCTCTGTCAAAGCCTCCACCCTACAGACAGCTGCATTGTCTACTGCCCTCTGCCCTTGATTGCCTCCTTGGGTCCCTGAGCCAGAATACACTAACCCCCTCACAGATTTTTCTATGACGACACAGCTGAAAAACAGACTGGAGCATATGTTTGAAATCCAGATAACAGAAGGGCAGATTGTGCTGGGAGAAAGTCCAATACAATTTAAAGAAAGTCATGCTGCTGTAAGGTTCCATCACTCAAAGTTACACGATACAAAAAAAAGTAAAGTACAGAGTACTTAGTTTTAATTTAGTAGAAGTAATTTTGATTTGAGCTAGGCTGCATGCTGTCTGCTGAAAAAAATAATTTATAGACTTTAATTGTAAAACAGTGAAGCCTTTTGCTTCAAAGAGCCCATCACAAATCTGTCTTTCCTGTTTTATCAGTAAGCGAAACTGAGAGCAAATAACAGATGGGTATGTCCCTTAGTGCCAGCAGTGAATGTTCATGAAATACAGCACAATCTACTCCCGACGTGTTATGTTTTTTAACAGTAGTAGTAGGTGTGGGGCAAGAGGAATAATTAGCTCACATCAAAGACCCCTTTTTTCTTACTGAGAAGATGGCAGTGGCTGGCACTTGTGAAATGACCGTATTACTTTGGTGCGATGGTTGAAGCAGAGACAAACAGCTTCAGAAGACACGTAGAATGAATTTTAGGGGGTGATAGGAGCATGAGAAAGATTTCAGTGTCTGGATTCAGATCCCCCCAAAAGAAAAAAAAAATCCAGTTAACTCATTGCCTCATCAGGAGGAAAAAAAACCTCCTCTAACCATAGTAAAAACTAAGATTGCAGTACTAAGTCCACTGGAGAATCCAATGCAGGGAGATGATGCAGAGGGAGAGCCAGTTTGCATTGCTTGGATGGCTGGGTAGAGCACTGGATGGAGCATGGCTATGTTGGATCTACAGCCTCCCTGGGCACACAGAGCCCAGCCCAGTTACCAGTGGGCTCTGTGCTAACAGAGCCAGAGCCCTTTTGATACCTTTAAGAGATATTTCCAAATCCAGGTGGTGCTATTCAAGGCAACACCTCGAATAGCACCACCTGGATTTGGAAATATCTCTTAAAGGGCTAAGACTGGGGCTCATAAAAACCAGCATGTTGACAAGGAAGCTGTTTAGCCTGCCCAGCAGAAAGCAAGAGAAATGCTTGGATACCTTACTCAGAAATGAGAGGGAAAGGTCTGTGTGTGTGTTCAGGATGCACAGTTGTGAAAGCCGGCCAACCCATCCCTGCTCTGAAAAAGCAAACAAGCAGACAAATCCTATGAATCAAAGCATCACAGAATGGCAGGGATAACTTTCAACAGACTGGATTGTTCAGAGCTCCATCCAACCTAGCCTTGCACGCTTTTGGGGATGGGTCATCCCCAACTTCTCTGGGCAAACTGTTCCAGTGCCTAATGAACCTCACAGTAAAGAATTTCTTCCTAATATCTGATCTAAACTTGCCCTCTTTCAGTTTGAAGCCATCCTCCTTTTCTTATCACTACCTGTCCTTGTAAAATATCCCTCTCCAGACCTTTAGTAGGCCAGTTTAGGTACTGGGAGGTAGTTTAAGGTCTCCCTGGTGTGCTTTCTTCTCTAGGGAGAACACCCCCAGCTCTCCCCGCCTCTCCTCACAGGAGAGATATTCCAGGTCTATGATCACAATCCTGGGCCTCCTCTGGACTCACTTGGAGAGGTCACCAGTGTCACGCCAAGCTTTCTGAGGGCTGGAGGGGATTTTGGTTTCTACCACTACTGAGAAATAGAGAGAGAGATCTTATCTCCCTGAGCTGGGGTTCCTCATTGGTTTAACATTGAATCCAGTTTTGCAAGCAGAGCCACTTCAGCAGGAGATATTCAGCATATCCCTGAGTGATGAGGGAAACTCTTGCTGGTGAACACTCCAGGGGATTTGTCATGACATTAGTGCTAGGGAGGTCTGTGTGTATCCAGCCTGAAATAGTTCTCTGTTTTAAGGCAAGTAATAGTCCAGTATTTTCAGCATCTAAATTTCAGATGAATGCACTTCCGTGCAAGATGAAGAACTAAGTCCTATCTGAAAAATCTATTTCCTACTTTCCCAGTTACAAAATGGACAACAGTTTTATATTTGTTCACTGTCTGTTAGTTTATGCTGAGCTACTCAACTGTTACTCTGTCTCTATTTGATAGAAAATGCCAGAGGGCCAGATTGTTAAACAGTAAATTAACCAATTCCACTGACATCAGCTGATTTTCATAAGCAGGAATTCAGGCCCCTTAGAATTAATGTGTCCATATTCCCACTCCTGGTTGGGTTTAATAGAAAAGCAGTGTGATCTGTTTGCAGACAAGTGGAAACATGTAAATTGAAGTGATGCTTCAGCTGTGGTGGTTCAGACTTTTGGAATGTGAAATGTTCCAGAGCCATGGGACTTATTTTTGCATGGTATACAAGTTATCTTAAAGCTTACAGGTATAAGTGCTTGTTCCACCATTCTAAGCTTCCCAAACATTTCAGGTGACTGCACTGATGGTAGGTTGAATGTGAGTTGAATTTCACTTGGTTTAAAATTCTATATCTGGAAAAATAAAAAAGTTTGAATAGAGTTGATGTGAATTCAGAATAAACTCAAGTTCAGACACAGTTTCACTAGGGTCAGACCTTTTATGTGCTTGTGCACAATAAAATTCCAGGATATCACATTCAGATTAGACTTGGAGGGATGTTTTACATAATGCTCTGAGAAAGCAAACCAGAGCTCCATGAAAACAAAAACACAGGCTTTTTTTAATTCTCCTGGAATGGAAGGTGAAGAATATTGTATCATGCACCCATTTAATTGCAAATGAGATTATATATTTGTAAAAGTGAGATTCTGGCATGTTTTGAATTATAAAGCTGTAAAGAAGCCATTAAGGAAGTAAGAAAATAAAACCCCAAAACCAAAGCAAGTATCATTATCAGAAGACCTAAATATAAGTTGCATACATTACTCCAGGCTGAAAATATGTTCTGGAAAACAAACAGAAGATGCTTTAGTGGCAGTAGCCAAATACAGAAACAACAAGAAAATAATAACAAGAAAAAGAAGACAACAGCATTAAAAAGGCAAAAATATTTGGAACTCTGATAAGCAGATATATACAAAGTTTCATTGGCCTTCATTTTTGCAGTGTTTTTTACATTTACGTTGTTGAATGTCTGTGCAATTCCTGTACTTGTGTAGAACTGGGTTCTTTGGAATATTTCATCATCCTGTCAGGGGGAAATCCTTCCAAATTTATTTTAGTAGCTATTTGGTTTGCTTTAAATTTATTTGTTTGTTGAATAAAATATTAACTTCTCATTCATGTGTGCCAAAGAGTAACAGGGATTAAAAAAACACCAGTTTCCCCGAAGAAGAAGTAAAATCAGACTTTCTTGGTTACTGGTACTACATAACTGAATATTACAGTGGTAGCTATGAGAGGTTTTTTAATCCATTACATATAAAAAGCCAACTGAGAAAAACTGATGATAAACCACTATGTAGGCATTATGGGGTTCTGGTAGTAAAAAGAGAAAAACATGAGTAGTTTATGGTGTCTTCTGACTCTGAGGACACTTATATACTTGTATCATGTTTTTCTAGTTTCAACACTTTCATTATCCTATACCACCATGAGGAGAAACATAATTTTCCTGCATTTATGACTTGTAGTGGCCACATATACACAGGCTTCTGAGGAAGAAGGTCCCCATCAGTGTAGTATTTTGTGTATTTTGTCCATAAAAATGTCTTCTCTTTGTGTGCTAAATCCTAGTATTGGGAGGGACCAGGAAGCCTGAAGATATTTCTTGTAGAACAGCAATTCTCCTGAAGTTTAATGAAACTTCAGGAAAAGGGAAAAAGAAATGCTGGTTTTATTTATTTATATATTTAAAAACCTAATTAGGGAAAAAAACCCCAACAACAACACAACAAAAACAAGCAAAAACCCTCCAAAAAACCCCAACCNAAAAAAAAAGAAAAAAAATCAATTAAAAACCAGTAAAGTGATTTTCTGCTGTTTTTATTTGCAGTTGTAGTGATAATATTTCAGTTGGAGACTCAATAATAAGAAGTACTGAGTTTTGTTTCCAGATATGGGTCTGTTTCTCACAGCCCAGAAACACTGTGAGCATCATTCTTTGCTCCCTGTGGATGACAGACTCCTGACTGCTTTTAAAGAGTCCTGACTTTTTTTTTTTTTTTTTTTTTTT
>WAAG01058322.1:0-13180 GCA_013390105.1 Tichodroma muraria | reverse complement strand
TTTTTTTTTTTTTTCCTCTTGGAGTAGAGAGGCTATTAAATTAAACAGGTTAATGTAGCTGCAGCATTTCACCCCCTGCTATCCCTGCAGCCATAGTAAATCTGCCACCTGTTTATTTCCATAAAAATTCAATTACAGCACCACCAGTTTATTCTTCTTATGTGTGTTGTTAACTTCAGGCAGTTTCAGGCTCAAAGTGCGTGGCCTGGTCCTTTCCAAAGCTGTTTTTCTGATGCTTCTCCTTAGCTGGTAGCTTTTCATTTTGCTAAGTATCCCAGCCCCACACCCCCTTGAAAATGTGAGAACAGATTTCTGCTGTGGTGCTTTGCCTTGGTGGTGCGGAAGGCGAAGCAACGTGTGCGTGCACACACACACACACAGAGACAGACACAGAGACAGACACAGAGACAGACACACAGAGAGACACACAGACACACACATACACAGATACACACACACACAGACACACACACCCACCCATGTGCACACACAGACACACACACGTGTGCACACACACACACAGACACACACACATGTGTGCACACACACATCTCACCGCACTGCGGGGCACAAGCAGACAGCTGGCTGTAGGCTCCCAGCAGCAGCGGTTAAAAGAGGTTAGCAAAACAGGCTAATGACTTACAGCAAGCCAGACATCTTTTAAAATCATGCATAAGTTCTCCCCCTTTCTTCCTCTTCCCTGACTTTCTCCCCTGAGAGATACAAACACATCTCCCTGTAGCAAGGAGGTTCTGAATGGGGTGCCCCTTCATATTTGGGTTGCATTGGGTAAAATACAATCTTTGCAAGATCATCCTTGAGACTCTTGCCTTTGAATCAGAAGCAGCAGGAGGCCTGGACTGGCTTTGTCTCTGCTGGCTGCAGGTGCTCATTTGGGTGTGACAAGAACTGGACGTGGGTGTCAGAGTGAGGGGAGAAAGGAAAAGGCATGAAGATAAGTCACCTGGCAGACTTGTTTTGTGGTATCACTTTATCCCCTAAGGATCCCAAAGGGAATGATAACGTTTCATTCACTCCCTTGTTTCTGGTGGGACAAATAAGTTGGAAATGTTATTCTAATAGCAGTCTAATTTCTGGTCAGATGCTTGACTTTTTCCATTTCATCACTGTTCCCTCCTCTTCCTCCACCTTCACCTGATTTTGTGGTTAAGAGCTTTTGCTTCTGGCAAAAGCAACATTTTTAATGGGGAGCCTGAAGGTCAGAATTCAGAGAAAGAAACTGTTTGACTCAGAAATGAACACTCATGCCGTCATCCTTGGGTCTGGTATTGCTGCTAGCACAGGCATTATGGGAATGAAAGGACCCTTTTCCAAGTGCTGTTGCTGGGAGAGCATTTAAGTGATTAAGGAGTAAAGGAGCAGGGTGCTCTTACTGCAGAGAAGGGAAAAACACTGTTTTTTTTTCCCTCAGGTGATGGGATAGCTTCATTTAAAAATTGCAGGAACTAGAAGTGCCTCTTTTAGGACTTGTGCGAGGATTCAGGGGCTAATTTCCTCCTGCTTCATGTCTGTGCTCTGGGACATTGTAAGTGGCCACCAAGCCTGTGATTTCCCTAGAACATCCCTTGTGGCAGCATTTGGCAAGGTACAGACTAATCTACTCTGAGCAGAATAGTCCACTGGGCTCGTGGAGCTCTTGAGAGATACTAGCTTTATTAACCCTTCTTCTGTGGCTAACAGGCAGGCGTTTTCCTCAAAAGAATACCACACTACCAAAAGAACATTGTCTTATAAAATATTGACTACAAATGTTGTTGCCCGTTGCATTATTGGTTTTGATTTTTACAAATACAGACCCACTCACTCTGACACGTGTTGTGACTGGCTTCTTGCTCCTGAAGTCAGTAGAGAGAACGTGTGCTCCAAAGCCACCTTCTCATCCTGCAGTGCCTGGAAGGCCTCTGGTGGGGGAACCTCTCATTGCACCTCTCTGAAAGTGAGGATGCACTTGCTTCATCCCACTTTCCATGAAAATACTGGTTATGAATCAACTGTGCTGCACTTGGTGAGAGAAAACTGGGGCATAAGGAAATCCTGCTACTACCGAATTATATGGGTTTTATCTCACGTGTTCGATAGCCTTTGACATGAATACCGTGTCTACTTTCATATACTTTTTCTGAGTTTTGCATAATTATTTATCATGTGTGACCAATGCGTTGCTCAGGTTGGATTACACTAACAGTCTCTGGAAATCTCCCTCATTTTTTTATTTTACTGTTTTCCCTTTCCAGAGTTATATCCTTAGGAGAAGAATGGCTGCAGAATTTTGTGAAGTGATGTAAATTTGGGATGACAATATTTTCAAGGGACAATTAAGAGAGGGTAAATGAGGTTTGTATCTATGATATGGTATTTTGTCAGCACCAGACATGGGTGAATTTTCTTTGGAAACCATCATCAACACAGTTAAACAGTAGTATTTTTTTTTTCCCATCTGGATGATTAGAGTCTTTCAAGTAAAATTCTAATTAATTTTTTTTCTGTCTTGACTATCATCTTAAGCAAAATTCAACAAGGAATTTATGCCTCTGCTTACATTTAAGAATGCAATTGACTTGGGGTTTCTTTACATGCCAGAGTTCAAGTTTGCCTCCTGGTTTAAGGATTTGCATGACCATGTTGAAGTCAGAGTAAATGTTTGTGCAGGAAGGGGTTCTTGGCAGGAGCCAGAGCATCAGAACCTAGTCTTTCTGCAAAATACAGGATAGAAAAATGTTGCTGTTTTTGTTGTTAAGTAGTAAGGGCTTATTTAAAAAAAGAAAACTGTGCTGACATGTTTGCTCTTGCTGCAGGTGGTCTCATGTGGTTGTTATGAAACTCTTGGAGTCATAGGGCTGTGTTATCTGTATTAATTGACCACAAGCTATATTAGAAAGATTGTTGAGGAAACTATTAAGGAAACCCAAAGAACACTGGACAGTTTCCAAATCTTTCTCATTTGGGGGTCTTAGGGTATAACTGGCAGATTTAACAGCATCCCTCCAACAGAATGAGTAGGGAATAAGTTGTTTTATCTTTATAGAGAAATTGTCATTGTGGTGGAGAACTTTTCCACATGACCCCTGAGGAATAAAAAGATATCTTTATACATGTTCCTTGTATCTTTTGAAAGGAACAATTGACCAAGTAGCCCTGGGAAGCATTAAAAGCTTGAAACTGTTTGCAAGCAATACACAAGTGCTATTCATCAAAATATAAGAAATCTACATTAGGGGAAAAGTTGAATTTTGAAGAACATTGTAGAAATATTTTAAAAATACTAAGTGTATACATGAGAAGGGAGGGAACTGTACTTCCCCCCCCCCTTCCTTTTCTTATCCCTTTTTTCTTGATTTTAGTTACTTTTGTCGGCACAGTTTACAAGAAGTGGTAGAATACATTGGGAATAGAACACCGGGAATATGTTCCATATCTGACTTCCTGTATAATTGTGAAATCAATGAACTCTAAAATTGTGTAAGAAAGAATAGAGAAAAGGCAAAATTTCCAAACTGTTGTGCACACAATTTTGGGAGATATTCTTGTTCCTATTAATGCTAAATTCTCACATAAAACTTTGTTTTAGCAATTGGCCAAGAAAAAATTACTGAGGGTTGACAGCATTGCTCAGTCTACCCTTTCTTTCTGTGAGGAACAGATGTCACTATTCTTCTTAAGGAGTAATTGTGAATATACCAGTGAAAAATCACTTAGGAGAACATCCAAATGGAGTATCCCATTCAAATAACTGCAGGAAGACTGCCAGCTTTAAAAAACCACTGACAGCCAGAACCTGGGGGTTGTGTGGGCAACATTGAGGTGTCAACAGCCTGACAGAACTTGTCTATCATTCTAAAAGGAGATAATATATTTGGAAACTTGTGAGCTTTAAGTGGTAGTGACTATAAAGGCAGTCTGGGAGGTCACATCCTCTGTGTGCCCTTTCCAAGGATAAGCTGAAGGCTAAACACTGGTTTCCTGTAAGTTTTTGTTCAGAACTTCTTGGAGGTGTGAATGAACAATGTAGTGATTTTGTGTTTTAACCCTCTGGTTGAGTTTTACTATTTGGAAAACAGGAACACGGTTCACTTCAGAAGCTCAGATAGTATATGAAATTCTCTCTTTTTTTCCCCCCTT
Source organism: Tichodroma muraria (assembly GCA_013390105.1). Lineage (NCBI taxonomy): Eukaryota > Metazoa > Chordata > Aves > Passeriformes > Sittidae > Tichodroma > Tichodroma muraria. Next base: position 9,040 of record WAAG01058322.1, on the reverse strand, counting down.
AACTTTCATTAAAGCTTTTCTACCAGTGGTAAGATTCATAGTGCAATTAAACTAAAAGAGTGATTCCTGTGTGCTCTCTAGAAGCAGTAATTTCAGGATTCTTAGATTATATTTCTTGTGAAAAATCAAAAGAAATAACCCCTCCAGTATTTAATTTTTTTCTTCAGTACTATTAGATGGTTACATTTGCTGTGGCAGAAGTATTCCTTTAAGCTCATTGGAGGTACAGTGACTTGATCTTTTTCCTCTTAGTATTTCAGTAAGATAGCCAGGTCGCTATATAATAATTCATTTTTAGTTTCAGGTTTGTTTTTTTTTTTAAACAATAATCAAGTAAAGAACATAGACTATATTTATAGAAGTGATTTTTGATGAGAAATTTTCATTTCCTACCTTGGATGTGATTGGGCCACAATGGGGCACAGAACACAAGTGCGTAGTTCCATAAAAATGGGTTCAAAGAAATCAAGTTAGGTTAGTCTAGAGGAAGTTATGTTAGTTCATCCCACTGGGATTTATATCTTTGTGTCTTCTCATTAGATGTGCGTGTGAAAATTACTTGATGGTCGCTAACAGAAGATTGTTTTGTAGATATGTAGAACTTTTTATTTTAAGAATGTGAGTTGTAGTGAAACCTTGAAAAGTCCTATTAGGAGCGTTTGAAGATGTAATAATTTCACATGGGCTGCACCTCGTACTTGAAAAACAGTGTGTCAAGGTGTAGTCTATTTTTAATTGATAAAATCAGATAAGGTGTGTTTTCAGTGTTCTTAATCTTCACTGATACTCTGAGAATATCAGTCACAGTTTACCTGTTGAAGTCTTGATCTTGAGCATCAGATTAATGTCTCTGATTTGTAGCATGAATTAGTTTTACTGTTTATAATTGCTGTTAATAAAAAAGATCTAAAGAGAGTACTGTACACTGTACTGCCAGAGTTAGTTACCCTTTGTAAACTAGAATCATCAGTTCTAATCATCTGTCTCCTGCTACATTTTATGGACTACATAAGAGAATAAACAGCAGTAGTGTGTGTATGTGAGAGCTCATTACTTTTAAAGGTGTTTTGCAATTCTTTTATTGATGTAATTAAGTCAAGAGAAGAAGTTGTGGAAAGGCTATTCTAGATAAAGGCCCCAGAAGCCCATGAATACAGATGTGCAGACAGGTAGGGATGGGTAGGCAACGGATCAAGTACAAAAGCAGATATCCTTGTGAACAAATCTATTGAGGTTTTGCAACCTGCTAGCAAACCAGTCTTGAAGGATGAGGGGCAGTGGAGCTGTGTGAGAGAGACGTACTCCTTTCAAGTCTCTGTGTTTCTGAGGCCTGAGAAGCTTCCTGGAACAAAAAAAAAAACACATAGAGGAGGGTACTTGACCCTCTGGAAAAGACTCTGGAAAAGAGGAAATTAAAGCACCACATGAATTCTTCTGCAGAAACAAAGTAATAGCAGAGGTCTGTGCAGGTGATGCAACGACAGAGGGAATGCATGAAGTCTCTAAATGAAAATAGAGTCCTTTCATTTTAGGCAGAGCAGATGTTTTACTGCTTATCTTACGATGAGAATAAAGTCCAGCATAGTGTACTGACTCCTGCTGTTCCGTAAGCTGAAGGAATAAGATGTCAACAAGCAATTTCTTTCCTGATTTTGGGCATTGGAAACTCTGGATACAAAATACTTACTTTCTAGCTGATGATAGATGTTTGTTACTCTCTGTAGATTTTGCGGTAATATTACGGATTTCATCCTTGCTCAATTGCAAACCATATACAAAAAGAAACTCTAATATTCTAAAATGTCTTCTGCTTTTGAAGTGTGAATAACTTTCAAAATTTGAAAAAGGTTGAGATGCGTTTACAGATTAAGGACTAAAAACATTGGAAACATAATTTTGATCAAAATTATCACTTTATACACTTTTTCTACTTGTTCTCATTTATCCAATGCATTTTTTGTAATCAAAATGTGTACAATCAATGTCTATGTGTACATTATCCTATCATTCATTCATTCTTTCAATTTGTTTCAACAAGACCAAGGAAGAAATGTGAGGGTGCCAAGAAGAGAAACAATTACTACAGAAGGAAATGGGCTTGTTACAAGCCTACAGGCAGTTAAAATGTTATTTGTTCTACAGTGAAGCAATTAACAGCTAAGACTCTAAGAAATTTTTAATTAAGTATTGATTTGAAACAAAAGCAGTGATCACTTAAATAGCCGTGTTCTGTTGAATGGCCCTCATCGTGGCTTAATGCAGACTTTCAGATAACTGTGTTAATTAATCTGTATATGACAATTGCCTTTTTTAAAACCTTTTGGAAGATCAGTATAGGGATCTTTTGGACGATCAAAAATGTCAGTGTTTGGAAGATGCTACTATAAGGTTATAGGTGACAGTTATAAGAATTCTCTTCAACTATATAACAATATTGAAGTTTCATCTTCAAAGAACAAAACTGGCATCTGTATTACCTCCAACTTCAGCTGAAGGTCCTTTGCAGTGTTTCAGTTTTAAATGATATGTGTGGATGTTATGTACTCAGGAAAAAGAGAACCTGAAACAGGAGTCCCAGTGGAGAAGTTTTGTTGGAAAATTTTCTCATGTCTTAGAGAAGAATCTGTTTGAGACTGAAGGACTTTCACTCCCTTCTTAGCCACAAAAGCTAGTTTCCGGACAACCCCTTTTTGTTTTTTTTTGTCAGGGAGAGAAGCAGCAGGTTCTTTTTCTCCAACTAATTTTTTTGTGTGTGATATGTTTGTCTCCTTTAGTTCTACATTGTTTCTTGTCAAATAATTCTCTTTGCACACCCTTACCTAGTACAGCTTAGCTTCTGCTTTCAGCTGAGAAATCAAATATCTAGTTTTAGTCATAAACCTTAAAATATTGATGACAAACACCAATTGATTTTGATTATAGTATGCACATGAATCAGAAGTAAAATATCTCTGGAAAAATATTAACTAGTGTAATCTATTAATGTCAAAGAGATTGATAGGCTTTCTGTCTGTCTCTCTTCTCAACGTGCATGTAGATTTTAACAAACTCACTGTATCTTTCCTTTTGCTTCTATTTCTCTGCATTTCCTCCTCATTGATAATAGTGTCAGCACAGATGAAAATGTTAACTGTGTTCCTATGGAGCTCTTTCCAAATTCTAGCTTCTTGCATGGTAGGCTGTCCCAGAAGACATTGCCTATCCTAAACTACAGACAATTAGTTTAGCAATTTTGTTACTAAAAAAAGTATGAATTGCAACCTTATGTTGCCGCCTTAGAAATTCACTTTTTGTGTGCATGACTGGTTGCTACTCTAAATCAAATGTCTGATGATACTGAATGACATTCATTGTGGTACATATGATACATGTGAAACTCAAGCAGAGTGACCCAAAATTATGCAGAAATATCTGAGTATTGCATCCTCTTCACTGAACAGTTCTAAAAAAGGAGTCTGGGGAAAATTGACCCATGTGAGTTTCTGTAATGAGCTGTCACAGGACCGAGGGTGGAACAGTGAAGTTCCAGTGCTCTGACCTCTGCTGTAACCATTTTAATTTTTCTTGTTAACAGGGAGATATATAACACACTGACTCTTCTTGTTACTTATAATTCAACAGACACTGCTGTAGGATGAGTGTTGTTAATTATGATGAATTAATATTAGGCTAATTGTGTCTAAACTGGCAAGTTAGAAGATTGAAAAAGTACAACCTATCTTTCAGACAGACAGAGGAAAAAGCATTTAGCAAAAGTAAAAATCTCAGACTTTTTCTCATATTCCATTCAATTTCTCAAGTACATTTATTAAGTTCTTTTTCTTCCAACATCTCCAGAAAACCAAGTCTGACCTGACTGAATTCATTAACAAAGCTGAATATATGTTTCTCTCTCTAAGAGCTAAATATATTCCTGCCTGAAACACCTGTCAGTCTTGTTATGCTTAAATTGAGAGAGACTGAATAATGGCTTAATTCAATGAAGAGCAAATAATACAATTATATTATGATCCTGAATATTTTGTAATTCCCTAAGCTGTTTGCATACACAGCTGCAGAGTAGAAATTTTTTTATTTTTTTTTTTTTTGCTATAAATTATATATGAAATTTCAAGGAAAAGAAAGGACTAATGTTCATTCTTACTCATGTATTTTCATAATACTTTGAGCCCCTTGATTTTAGGTGCCCACTCTGTTTCTGTTACAAAAGCAATAAATTCAGCATGAATTATAGTTGTCCAGGAAGACAATACCTGTGCTTCTGACCATGCATCCCTGTGTTCCTTCAGCATAACATTTGAAAGCACTGTCCCGTCACATACTGAGTGACAGGGAATGACAAAGGCATTGGAGGAAAGCATGTGTGATGTCTTCATGTCTGGGACCATCTTGCAAGTTAATGTGGGACCACATAAGAACAGTGACCTGATGCTTCAGAAACAGCAATTCACAATTTATACTGGAAAATATGTGAATGACAACAAGCTCTGATAATTCAAATATAATTTTTCTTTAAATAATCTGATGTGATAGTCTGGTATATATGGATAAGGAAGTGACAGCCACATCCAGTGGTCAATGGTTCAGAGTCCTGGTGGACATTGGTAACAAATGGTGCCCCTCGGGTCTGTGTTGGACCAGTGTTATTCAATATCTTCATTAATGACATAGGCAGAAGGATCAAGTGCACCCTCTGCACACTTGCAGATGACTCCAGGCTGAGCAGTGTGCTTGACACACCTGAAGGTTTGGATGTCATCCAGTGGGACCTGGACAACCTCAGCAGGTGGGCCCATGGGAATCTCATGAGGTTTAACAAGATCAAGTGCAAGATGCTGCACCTGGGTCATGGCAACCCCCGGTGTCAATCCAGACTGGGGATGAGCAGATGGAGAGCAGCCCTGCCCAGAAGGACTCGGGGGTGCTGGTGGAGGAGAGGCTGGACATGGCCCAGCCATGAGCACTCCCAGCCCAGAGATCCAAACGTGTCCTGGGCTCATCCAGAGCCCCGTGGGCAGCAGGGCAGGGAGGGGATTCTGCCCCTCTGCTCTGCTCTGCTGAGAGCCCACCTGCAGTGCTGCATCAGCTCTGGTCCCAGCACAGGAGGGACATGGAGTCCAGAGGAGGGACACCAAAGTGACTGCAGGGAAGGAGCTCCTCTCCTCTGAGGAAAGGCTGAGAAAATTTGGTTTGTTTATCATGGTGACCTAATTGCCTAATTGTGGCCTTCCAGTACCTGAAGGGAGACTACAAGAAAGATGGAGAAGGGCTTTGTACAGAGACATGTAGTGACAGGACAAGGGGGATGTCTTCAAACTGAAAAAGTAGGTTTAGATGAAATATTTAGAAAAAATTCTTCACTGTGAGGGTGGTGAGGCACTGGGACAAATTGCTCAGAGAAGCTGTGAATGCTCCATCCCTGGGAGAGTTCATCCAGGATGGATGGAGCTCTGAGCAAGCTGATGTAGTGAAAAATGTTCCTGTCCATAGAAAGGGCTTGGGACTAGGTGATTTTTAAGGTCAATTCTATGATCTATTCCATGTTTTTATTCCAACCACACACGTGACATGTGACAAATAAATGTCTTCAGAAAGGCTGAACAGATTTTTGATTGATTATTTATGAGACAAAAACAGTCTCTACCACTGGTACCAGTGGCCCTTTCTGGAAGAAAGAGCCAGCAATGTTTAGTGTTAATATCTGAGCACATAGTGATATAAATGGGCACCTCAGTGCTGCCCATGGGGAAATGAAAATCCCAGGCACAGATTGCCTTGGTGTTGTATGCATTGACAAGGGATTTACTGTAAGAATTATTGATTGTGGCAAGTCTTGGGGTTTTTCCCTCTGGGTAAGTAGGTTCTGCTTTAAGAAACAAGGAAGTACTTTAGGCAAAGTTTTGATCTGAAGGCAGAAATGTCACAGGGACATGCAGAAATCCATTTCTGGTGCATAGGACAATGAAAAGAAGATGAACAAAACTCATTCCATGAGTGGATGACTGTCCATGCCAATTTTCTACCATTGGACTTCTAAGTAATTTTATGCAGTATACATATAAGAAGTCTTTGCTGAACTGTTCATGAAAGGCAGTGAAGGAAAACTATGTATATATGCATTAATGGTATTGTTATACATCTCATGCATAATAAAAATATGCAGCTCAAGTTTTCTTGATTCCAAAGCAGTTGTACTATGACCTTATAGGTGAAAATTGACTGGAAAGGAGTTGTGCCAGGAACAGATTTTTGAATGCCTTTAAAAAAATATTACTTATTTCTTAACAAGATGCTTTGTGTGCAATTTCTTTAATCTGCTGAGAAAGAAGTATAAATTTGAGTTGGTGTTTATCTACATAATTTCACTATATTTTTGTATAGTAACTCAGTGGAGTGGTGAGGAAACATTACATCTTTGTCCTAACCTGATGTTTCAGTTCTTTGGCTGGCATGTGAACACAGCTAGGTTTTTGCTACAAGCATGTAAGTGGAACTGGATTTACTTGTGTGGTTTGGGGTGGTTCTTTTTTGATCAGATTTGTATTTTCTATTAGACCTATCCAAATGTCTGAAGATGCAGAGCCATATTCCTCATGTGGGTTCTCTTTGTCTTTTCAGGATTTCTCAGGGACCCCAGAACTGTCCTTTAATGCCCTGAGTTTTATGTCAGGAAAATCTGCAGCCTTCCTACCCACCTTGTTCTGTGATCTGACAGATTTCACAAGCCATTGTAATCATGGCTTTCCCAGGTCAGTGCCTGGGAAGGGGACTTCATACTCGTGGTAGGGGATGGCAGAACAAATGTTGCTGGTGGCTTGGAAGTTCATGATTCCCAATCCTCAACAAGTCTTCATCTATAGGCAACTTTTTTGTTGTTTTTTTTTGCTCTGGGGGATATGCTATTTCAGTCAAAAGGATGAATGTTACTTGTTGAAGCCATTACTGACCATCTTCAGCTTTAGAGGACTATGTAGCTTTAGGCTCTGAAGACTGGACTGGTTATAATTGGAAAAAGATAGTCTACAACCAAATTTCTCCTCTTGATTTTGTATTGCTGTGGTGGGAAAAACTATGTTCATAAAGAAACATATGCTAAATAGCTTTCCAAGTACTTTGGGATAGCAGAAGCGCAGTTTTACAAAATTTTAGACTAATTTCTTTCCCTGCTGCTATAGGAAGCAAAATAGATTAAGAAAATACATTTGGTCTTGTGAAGTTTTCAAATATACTTTGTTGTGTAGTTTGGGTATTTTGTAATTAGTACCTCCTTTTTTTGGGAAAAAGTCTTAAAGTTTATGAACATGCCTGAAAATTCACTCTCACTTCTGATTGGTCCAGTTCACCAGAACTGGGTGTCCCATCTCACAGGGTCTTCATTAGGATTTATATGTTAGATACTCTTGTGCTGTACAACCCTTCACTTACAGCAGCTGACTGAGCTAACTCTGGCAGCTCTAAAGTTTACGTGATATCCCACTCCTGATGGGGTCTAAAGTCTACATTTCATTTTGTTCAGAGTGAAAGATCAAGGGAAAATGAAAATGAAGTAGAAAAATCAGAGTGGCTTGATGTAAAGGATGGACATCCATCCCCAAATTACTCTGGAGTGTCAGAATTTAGGGGATGGACTACCATAATTACAGCGTTTCCAGTTTTTCATTCTTTTAGATGTTCTGTACCATGGCTTGTTATTTTGTGTCGGCATCACTTTCTGTCACTTTGGGGAGTAGTCAGGGTGGAACCAACAATTACACTGAAAGCTGTCCTAAGATTAAAAACATATGAAGTTTCCTGCATTTGGTGATGGTAGTGAATGCAAAGGTGCTCTTATTTTTCTCCTGCTTATCTCCTCTTTTCAAACAATTGTTGCTCTGAGAATTTAGATGAAGGGGTTTTTTTGTAATAAAGGGACTACAATAATGTGGGAAAAAGTCTTAAAGGAATTTTCTCACATCATTCTAACAAGATACTGCACACCATTTGAAATTTCAGAAAAATTTCACCGTATAACATCACAGCAAATTGTTAAAATGCAGGTTATAAACAAATATTTATATGATTTTCATCCTCTAACCTCCAACACACTAGAAGGAAAAGAAATTTTGGAAAATATTGTTCACTTGTGTTCTACAATGCTCAGAACTACATTAACCATCTGGTGTCTATATGCTCATATCACAGTGTCTTCTCACATCTAGTCATTTTTCTGTGCTATGGGACACATTTCTTTCAATGACAGGATGGTTTTGGTACGAGATTCTCACCATTACCAGATGACATGATAAGCTTAGACATATAGTGATAAACTTACCCATTGAATGTTTCCTTAGGTCTTGTAATAACTTGAACGAATAAAGCAGACAGTCAATCATTTAATCTTCATGATTCTGCTTTTTTTAATTTTTTTATTTTTTTTTTAGTAGAATATATGCTATAATTCAGAAAGAGGTACATCCACTAGGTATGCACATTGTCATATTTTGGGGGGAAAAACTAGTTCCAGAATAGTCCTCAGTCTTATATATGCTTTACTAGAAAAATAGATTCTTGCAGTTCACAGGTGAAAGAACAATGTTTTGAAAGAGGTTTTCAGTATGTATGAATCACAACCAGAATAATGGCAGTTTTGTCTTATACTTTAAGGACCATGTAAATGTTTTGTTATTAGGCTGCAATATGGACTGATCTATGATTTAAAAAACATGAGGGATGAAGTATGGCTTCACTGGTTCATAACATGTGCCATATTTTGCACCAGCTGAACAATAAATTCTCCAAGGTGGTTTGGATTTAATTCTGGAGTGTCTGGAGTTTACCTGGTGAACACAGTATAACCTTTTGGGTATAGTCCAAGGAAGTGGTGGGTGGGCTCTGTGCAAAGGCTCTCTTGGTTTGGGGTAGGGGGCTTGAGATTGGAGGCTTTTGGGTTACTTTATGTAATGGTCTTGTTCTGCAATCTGAGGCCAGCATGCTTAGCAGGGGGAGAGAGTTATGTTCTCTGCTTCCTTCTGCAAGCGTTTCGCTTGTTTGATTTGGAAGC
>WAAG01058320.1:1945-28064 GCA_013390105.1 Tichodroma muraria | reverse complement strand
ATTCAAAAGACCAGGCCCACAGCCAGTTCCAGGTACCTTAATTTCACAACACATATCTTAGCCTTTTGACTATGTATCTTAAAAACATATTGAACTCTTGGAAATGAAATCTGACTGAGGAGTAAGCATAAGCTAAGTACATGCAGGCAGGTACTGAATAAGAAAATAGTTTCACTGGACTTCTGGTCCAGAAAGAAAAGTGACTCTGAGAAATCTGTCAGCATTTCCCTGTAGCTGAGTAGGTTACTTTGCCACATTCATTACACTGAAAAATCTCTTCTTGATTTCAGTGGAAATGCTATTTTTCACTGAAATTTTCTACTTGGTAGCATACCAAAATATTATTTCCATTTAATCTATTAAATTACCAGAGAAATAAAATACAAGTTTTAGTATTTAGCAGAAACAAAAGGCTGTATTTATTAGCTTGCTGTAGTATTTCTTTTGGGCAATAAAACTGGTAATTTTCTTCTTAATTGAAAAAAAAAAACAAACACCCAAAAAACAAACAAACAAACAAAAGAAAACAACCCTGTCCCTTTCCTGCTCCTTGCACATTCTGAATATCCAACTAACTGACAGAGATGAAATAAATTTTTGATATTTATTATGAACAGAACACATATTGTTTGAAGTAAAACATAGTTTTTAATCTAATGAAATATAATGCATTATTTAAAACTTATTTTATCCTTTTGTTTTCATTTCTGATGGAATAATGTTGAATATCACCATTAAAGTCTAATCTTAAAAAAATATTACTTCATATGCAAACTGCAACAGATGTGGCTGAGAAGAACAGAGGCTTATATCAATAATGTTCACATTCTTGGTAATTGGTAAAAGATGACATGGAATTCTCTGGGGCATATAAGTCATAAATAATGATGAGAAATTTCTTCAGTTTCTGAAGAATTACTTGAAAAGCTTTAATTCCTACTGTTTATTTTTAAGGCTACGTCTGAAAAAATAATTTAGGGCATTCGGTGGTTACTCCTAATTTACTTTTCTGTAATACTGTTTTTTTCTGTATTGGCTGAAAATTCACCTGTTTTTTTACAGTTATACCAGCTAACATTATAAGGGAGGTTATCTGTCCCTACAAGGTTTGTCTTTACTATGTCGTACAGCTACAAAATCAAGACAATTCAGGACACTACTGTAATTGCCATCCACCTTACATTTTCAAAAGCACTGGAGGTCATTGCTGGGTATTACTGTACAAGGACAGGTTGTCCTCTCAAAACAGTAGTGATCAGCAGACCAAGAGCTTTTGAAAGTACCCACCAGCTTTCTGCTCTGTGTAGTGCTCTGCATGCCTGCATTATTAGGTGGAATAAATTGTTTTGAAATTTCCATTTTTAGAAGAAGACATCCTTCCTTGCCTATTACTCAGGTAAACCACCTCATATATCTGTGCACAAGAGAAAAATGGGCAGCAGTCTGGATAATTCCCTGTGCTGTGTGTTGAGTTCCCTGAATCAGGTCAGCTGGAGCTTCAGTGCTTACATTTTGTGGCTGATTATGGATATCAGTTTCTCAAAATGCTTCATCATTGCTGAAATTAACATTTTATAGTAAAAAATATTCTCATTTCTTTTCATATCTTTCAGCCAACATGGTTTCATCACTATTACTGCTTGCTTTTTATGCAAAAAATATTGAATCTTAAGTCTCAGTTTTTACTTTTTTCTTCCTGAACATACTGGATGAAACTTCTCGGGAATAATATTTTAGCCTTAAAGATGAATCAGCTTACATTGTTACTAGAAAGAATGCCAGGACAGAAGCAACTTGATTTTCATAATATTTCCATTGAAGTGGATAAGGAGATTTTTCAGCTCTTTTGGGTTTTGACAATTCGAAAAAAAAGAAACATGTATTTGTAAAAGGTATATTTAGGGGTTTCTAAACATGAGATGTAAAATTCCGTATCACGACTATTTTCAGCTGTTTCTGCAAGCATGTTTTTATTTCCATAACTTGAAGGTTATCACTTACTTAAGAGTATATATGTGTTATTAATTCTAAGTGTGAATAAACGTAATAAATCCAAATGAAATGGTTTGAGAAAATTAACTCTGACTGTTTTTCTCCAAAAAATAATTTTAAAAAAAATTAAGGATCATGATGTGTTACCTCGAATTGTTTTTCTCTGAAGAAGTGTTTTGTTTTGTGTACTCCCCCACCTCCATGCAAGTCAAGACTAGTGTATGCCAGCAAATTCACAATCTTTCCTCCAGGTCTGGGGGGACCCTTACAGGTCATCCTGTCACTAGGCACAGGTAGAAAGCCAAGGTCAGTGCTCCATAGCCTGGCTTGCCCATGGCAGCCTCACCAGTGTCCACAGGGACATCTTTTTTTTGGTTCTTTGAAATACTTCTCGTGTTAACATACGTAAATGTAAGACTAAAGCTTTGTTTTGGTAATTGAAAAAGCAATTCACTAAGAAGAAAATGGAAACATTCTTCAGGAGACTTGTGGTGTTCAGTCTTCTAGAAAGCTTCAGGAACTGGATCCATAGAAAGTTTTTTTTCCTGTTTACCTTATTTTTGGGAAAAGGGAACTCTCTTGCCTTGCCTACAGCCACTCTCATATTGCTTCTAAGATTGGTGTATCAGCCTTATGTGCTTAATATTAATTCACAGATCTTAAGTCACCTCACAGGAAAGATCAGTGTCATTCCAGAAAGAGACAGTGTCAGAAAGTGACATTAAAGATCATCAGCGTGAAGTCATCGTGATGGGTTTGTGAGCTTTTAGAGCCATGTTGTTCATGTGCTGTAAAATGATACGAGACACAAGTATTTGGTATGTGATGGAGACCCCTGACACAAAGACAGAGATCTCCCTATGTCCTGGCCTTCACAAAACTGCCATTGAGAAAATATCATTCATGATGGAGAGGGCTTTTCATAGTCTTAGCTCCAAGACACTCATGTGGATTATGCTCTCTAAAATAGTGAGAAAAGTACTGAAACACAAATTGTAATGCTATGTGTAGGTCTTGGAGCTATATGGGTGTCCTCAGTACAGCTTTATGAGATGCATCAGGGCTTGGGGAGAAAGGCAGCAGGTGTAGGTCAGAATTACTCTCAGTCTGTACATCTGGGAAGAGTCAGTGTTGTGAGTTGTCCTCCCCACTCGCTGATCATTCCTTAGGGATTTGTGGTCCCAGCAACACACGTGTGAGGGAGAGTCTCCTCAAGGCTGACTCTCCTTTTGTACCTCCAAAGCTCAAAGAAGGCGGGAGGGAGAAAAGAGCTACAGCAGCTGTGAGGGCACGTGGGGTGGGGACCAGCAGGGGCATGGCAGTGACTCTGTGTGAGCATCATGGAGTGGGAGAAATGAGGACAGGGAAGAGGGGAATGTGCCATAGCTCTCAGTGTGTGTGTGCACACCTCAGACACCAAAGAATCTCCCTGTGTAATTTGCTGCAACGTGATATAGGTGCTTGTCCTTGGACTGGTTCCTGTTGTTATTAACTGGAAGTGCAATCTGCTTCTCAGAATTTTGCCCTGGCTTCCTTTAATGTCCAAGTGATGTAATGAAGATGTAAAGTAAGTCTCAAATGCAGGTTTTGTGGCACTTAAAAATTTCTGAAATCCCTTTTTAGTGTTGTAAAACTAATCTCCCCATTGTGAACTCATGCAGGCATGATCTCACCTTTGGCTTAAAAATCATTGCATCTCGCCAAAGACTGTTGCTATTCCTCACCTTTTGAATATAGTTTGATCTTCTTGTGCAGTTCTAACAATAAGATTTTTTGATGGGCTGGAGACAATTGCAGAAAATAACAAGTTGGCACAATGGAATGTTAAATGACTGATAATTTGGCAGAAAAAAATAAGAGCACATGACCTCTGAGGCTGTAGGCCAGAAAATGTCCTTGCCTAAATCCTATAAGCAAAACTGAGACTTTCTAAAACACTTTTTATTTCCCTTCCTAGAGTTAATCTCCAAAGTGCATTTTCATTTTTGCCTTTGCTAATAAATTTTATCCTCATTAAAGGATATCATTGTCATCAGAGATTTTCATGTGGCAGACTTGCTTCCAACTATTTGTTGAAGGGGTACAAAAATGCCTTCTAGACCTCTCCCTTGTTTGACTAATGCTTCCCTTCACAGTTGAGAACCCAGGAGCTCCCCCAAATGCCAGCTCCATTACCATATCCCCAGCTAGTTTAAGCCTAACTCAGCAGCATCATTACATGGCACTGCAGTCTACAATTCAGATACAAGTCCTTAGCCCTTGTCATGTCACTGTTAGTAAGATCATCTCTTTCAAGGTGAAAAAAATAAAGGACTAAAGAGGCACAGTAAATTTTTTAGGACATTATTTGTAACACAAAGGAATCACTGTCACTTAGCAACTGCTGCTGACACTTGTATTTTATGATCACAGAATTTTATCACTGTGGCTGGTACTTGTCTATACAGTCCTGCTCCAAAAGTGTCTTTGGGCATCTTGGGTTTGGGTATAAAAGCCACATCATTGCAGTGACAGAGACTGCTTAGCTCACCTTGCCAGCACTGGATAGAGGGTGTAAGGCCATGATAAACTGAATAATGCATCCGAGTTTGGAAGGGAAGTGTATTGCAATGGAGCTATACACACTATTTTCAAATATGTGATGGACTACTGTGGTCATCACAACTCATGTTCCAAGTAAAGGTGAGAGATGCAGTGCAAAACCAGACAAAAATCCTTGTGCTCTTTCCCAGGAGCCTCTCTTGTTTATCAACAGATATTTCCCAGTGAAGGGCATAAGTTTGTCCTGATTATACTGATCATATTGATTGTATTTAAACCAACTGCTTTGGATAGCTCAGTTTTAAGAAATATCACTTGAAAAAGTGTAAGTCAATTCAAAATTTGCCTCTGCAATCTGGAGCCCAGGTTGGAATTTATAATGTTCCAACTTCCAGCCTGGTGGACTATTAGCATTAATTGGTTCCTGAGAATGCTGCAAACCAAGCATATTAAGATTTCTTTTCTCCTTAGTACAACCCTAACACCATCATTATGGAAAGTTGATATAAATTTTGTTGTTCTATAGTCAGAACTGTAAAACACTTGAATTTGAATAAATGTATTGTAAGCAATGTTCAGACTTCTAAACATCTTTAATATTCCACGCATGTACAAATAATTTCCCCCTTTCTTTTTCCTGGCACCATAAGCCTAAAACCAATATGTAAGATAAAAATTGTCATGTAACTCCTCCACACCGATGTTAACGTTACAGAATTGTGAGATGTGCTTAAATTTTCATCTAAAGTTGTTACATAAACCAGAATCAAAACATTATCACCCAAGTAAAATATCTTTCCTATTACATTGTACAGATATGGCTGAGAAGATAGGAAGAAAATGTCATTGTTTCGTGCAAAATGAAAGAAATGGCTACTGTAGTGCTGATGCATTTTATATATATCAGTTTCTGTTTGGTTTTTCTTCCCTTAAGTAACCACATTTCCATCCATACAGGAGATGAGGTGGAACTTTGTGTCCCAAAACTGACTTTCCCTTCAGTGAGGAAATCACTCTTTTTTTCCATCTATACTCTCAGCAACAAATGACTGAAAGCTCAGTCATTCAAATGCACCATGTAGGGTCTGAAGTTCAATGCTGATGATAATAAAGGTAATTAATAGTACTACTGTAATCATTATAATGTCAGATTTTTACAAATTCATTTGTGACTTTAATAAACTTGAAGGTAGTACAGGCACTTTTATGTACGTGTGGCTTAAGAATAAAGCTGCTGATTATTTGATTCTTGTTTTACTAAATGAAAATCTGGTCTAATTAAAGAAATTTCTAAGAATTTCTGCTTCCCTTTAAGAAGCATTCAGGACAAAAACCTGGGGTTTGTTCCCAAAATCTACACTTAGCATTTCCATACCCAAACTGGATTTTCAGAGTTGCTATATTGTTTTTCTATTCAGTGTGCTATAATCCACATAAAGCTTAGGAGACAATGTAAATGGTAGTAACCATTACCGAGATGTAGATTTGCAAGTTTGGCAGGAGTTTTAGTTGTGTGCTGCTGTATATCTGCTCTAGATGGTACAGTTAAGGAAATTAATGAATTGATGATTATGTTTCTAGGAGCTGACTGCAGCTATGGGAGGAACCATCCCGGGCAGGCAGAGCAGTAGCAGGTAATACTTAATGCAGTTAAGTATTAGCTGCAAACCTATCTCAAACCCAAACCTATCTCAATCAATTGCATCTTCAATTCCCTGCAATGTCCAGTACAGCTGGTACTGAACACTGCAGGGGGCAATCCAAACAGAAATATTTCAGCAGCTCATTGGGAAGGGATGGATCCTCAGCAGGCATCTGCTTTCTCCTGATCTGCACTCTCAGGGTTTACATCCCAAACCTGGTGATTATATTTGGTTTATAGTTGAGTTTACTATATTTTTGAGTATATTATGAGTTTATTATATTATTGAGAATATTTGGCTTATTGTTGAGTGGTGAGGAGGAAGAGGCAGCTGGGTGTTTCACAAAAGTAGTCCCTTGCTCTGTTTTAGAAACTCTTTCAAAATTTTAGTAATTCTCCTAAAATTAAAACAAATCTACTGGAGCAGGTCTCTGGAGGTGTCTTAATTCAGCCCTCTGAATTGTGAGAACCCCATTTTGTTGTGTTAAATTTGTTGGATAGGTTAAGGCCACAGATTGGTCAGTCTATCTACTATCAATTTATCCTATCAATCTAAATTTCCTACTGATTGGACTGAAGTGGACTTGTGTGAGTACTCTATTGAAGTGAGAATAGATATTTCTAATAATCTGCAACATTTTGTTTCCAGCTGAAGCTCCAATTGTCACCTATGCCCTGTGGAGTATGTTTGCATTTTCCAAACATTTGTATAGTATCCAAATTTATTTTGTATTCTGAGATTTGTCCAATATAATTATTTATTTTTACCAGGTTAGGAACAAAATATTTTATTTCCATATAAAAAAAGCACTTTTTGAGAAGTAAAGTACTGTATGGGGAAGAGAGGAGCCTTTGATCTCTTTTTTTAGCGTTGTTAGACAACCATCTGTAAATAAACTAAGTCAAACTTGAGAACGTGGATTGAGAACAGGGTGCTCTTAATCCAATTGTAAAAAGGCTTTAGCTAATAATACTTTGACATTATTTTAACGGGGAAATTTAGAGTGAGTCCCTTCTAGCTTTGGGATTGATAGAAATAGTTTCCCCTGAAGCATAAAGCATGTCTCAAGCCACTTTAGAAGTTCGTTCTGAATTCTGAACATAAAATACTCTTTATCAAAACAAAAGTCAGTGGCAAATCTGTGGTACTTTTTCAGCTTTAACTTCTGTAACAGTTGTATTAATACAAAAAATTACAGTTGTATTTTTTGCCTTGGAAGAAGTTTTTTTCTGTTAAAAAAAAAGGACATAATAATATCACAAACATCTGCACTGATTCAGCTGAGTGAGGCATAAAACTTCTGAAGTCAGTCATTGATTGTCAATTGCAGTGTTACTTCTAGCAAAATACTAATCATTTTTTTTAGCAGTTTGTTTGGATAAACATGCAAAACAGCAACTTGGTAGGCCCTACCCCTCCAAAACTCTTTGAGGAAAACTGGGGCAAATTTTGATCTTTCATACTTGCATTAATAAAGTCCATAGTTCCTGCAAAGAAAAGACCCATCTATATCATAATCAAAAGCTTTGCATTCTATTACTTTAGCATTTTATCACTCTGCTGTAATAAATAGATCTGTGCAAAAAGGTACCCACCATTTCAAAAATGTGTTGCTTGCCTGCAAAATATCAAGGAAGGGTCTGTCAAAGTGCTAGTTAATACAACTTCTGAAATTCTAGGTGATTGCTACAAATGCAGATTGAGGGTACGATGGGTTACTAAGTGGGAACAAACAGGGTATGTCTAATGGGCTAACCCTCACTGCAGAATGAGACCTTTGAGAGGAAATTGCTCTCATGAAAGGGTCGTCCTTGCTTTTAGTTAATTCCTGATGTACTACAAAGGGACGTGGCTCACAGCAGGCAGCCTGCTCTGCAGGAAAGGAGGAGATGCTCAGCTGTGGGGCTGCACACCTCCAGTGAGAGGCAGCCCAGACCTGGCACTACGCACAGGCTCTGGTGTCCTGTGGGAATTCAACATGGGACTGGCTTCTCAGTTCCATCACCTGTGTGGCAGAAATGCCCTGTGGCACCCAGATTTGCAAAAAAGGTGGGAGTGAATCAGGTCAGACAATTACTGGAAAAGAGGAGTTCATGAAATCCAGCCTCAGTGAGCTGGGCTTGCCGTCCTGAGCTGATTTCTTATCTGGAATCATTTTTCCTATGGTTTCCTTTGATTTGTGTTTTTTTTTCCTCTTTGTTGTTTCAGCAAGTGTCCCAATTCCCTTTCCTGGGCATGAGACATGCCTGTGCCACAGCTTCAGCCCCAGTTCTTTGCAATTTGTGTGCTTCACTCCTGACTTCTGAATGAAGTACGGCCATTTCAGCTACCTGATCAATTTTATTCTTCCACTTTATGGGATTATTTGGACTTTTTCCATCCCAGAAAGCATACTGAATTACTGGGTTCACTGATCACTGACAAAGGAATGGAGAAATATCTTGTAACATAATTAAAACTGAGCTTGCACAGAAGAAACAAAAATAATTTACAAAAGAAAAAAATCCAGAAGGATAATATAAAATGCAAGTAATAATGTAAATGAAAAAAAAACAAAAAAAAAAGTTAAAAAGTTAAATAAAATGTGATAATCCCAGAAAAAAGACTAATAATCCCTGCTCCATGCATTGATGCACCCAGGCTAATCAGAATCAGGCTGCTCCACTAGACACAGCTGAGTCTTGGGTGAGGCAACAATATATCACACACTCCATAACAAATCCATTAACACGGAGAGCTGGGAGGAGGAATGTATTGGGTTACTCGCAGGAAGGGAGAGAACTCCAGTTACCCCTTCCACCTCAGAGATCCAGGTGGAGAACATGATCAGGTGAAAACCCTTCCAGTAATTGGGCTCCAGCCCACCTGCAGAATGTGTTTTATGATCCTGCATATGGGACAAGGGGCAGCACTTTCAAAAGCTTGGAAAACTTTTGTGCAGCCTTGAAAAAAAATCAAGTCACTGTGTCAATATCAGAGTTGGCCATTGCAGAGCTTATTCCAAGCAATATTCATTCAGGACAGGAGAGAGCTAAGTCTATTAGGAGACTGTTAGTGATTTATTTGCTTTTTTTACAGAGTCATGTAGTGGGGAAAGGCAACTAATCTTGTTGGACTCCATTAAGAAAGTCTCTTCAGGCTTCAGACAGCCTCACATCCCCACCCGGCCTTCGCAAGCAACATGACTGGAAATTTCTTGTAATGTCCCAGGCTTATTTGCATAAGCATGGAAGCAGACTTGCATCAATAATCACTGTATTAAGGGCCTAAAGAATCCTGATCACATCATTAGACATACTCCCTGGACATTTTTTGTACATCATAAATATCTCCTCATCACCTCCTTTATTTCTGTCACATCCACGATAGTTTTAATAACAGTTTTATAGTACAGCTGAACTCAGAACGAGAAGACTTTTAATTGATTCTATTTTTTATTTTTTTTTTTTGCAAGAAGAGAAGGAAGAGTTTTAAAAGTATCTCATAGTATCTGACTTACAGAAATATTATTCAAATTCTATTAGGGTTTAAGATAAGCAGGGTTTAACATAAAGGAAACTGGGAAGATCAGAGGCAGGATTTGCATAGGAGAGGTAGGAAAATCTGGATCCATTTAGTCATCTATTTAAGGGGACCTAGAACGATGTTTCTCCACTTCTTACAACTCAGGATTACTGTTGAAAGTGCATATATCCAAAACTTTGCACCACCACTCTAGTAAGTAGAAGTAATTGAGTTGCAGGCCAGGTGTGTCCCCTGCACAAGGGGGAGGTTTGTCTTGTGAGAGTTCGGGGGATTCTGAGCTTTCTTTTGTTTCCCTAGCCAGAGGAAGCCAGGTTTAAACTGTGAAAACACACTGGGAGATTTTCAAGGAGAGGATGGCTGCAAGCCAACGAGTCCATTTTCCCTCATGGAAGATAACCTGGCTGGCTGAACAGCTTGAGAGGAAGGAGAGCTCACTTGAAGGAAAGAGCTGATTTCTGCCACCCTCTCATGACACCATGTCAGACACCACTGAGGTGCCCTCATCAGGGGCACAAAGGTGGTGACTCTGCTCTGGTACAGAGGTGGGGTCCCAGCCAGGCTGAGGGACCCTTTTGACCTTCCCTAATCACAAAAAGCTGATAAAGACTGTTATCTATTAGATGCCAGTAAGAAATTAACATTCCCTAATAGTTAGGGTGCACTGGATTAAAAATTACATCAGTTTTCAGTCAGGTCCCACTTAACTTTTTATTGCAGGAACTTCTCAGTGAAATCCAGACATCCCAACAGTACTTGGGATCCAGCAGTGCATAAGGAGCCTCACAGGACTTCATTTCCCATTAAAGTCTGCATGAACACCAAAAAAAATAAAATAAGAGTTTGGCAGCATTCAAGCAGTGCATTCATGAAATCCTTTGAAATGGGAATTCCAGCATAATTCAGCATGATTGTAAAATGCTGTAAAATGTGTAAGCTTAAACGGCAAAGGGAATTGTATACTGTAGTTAGTGATAAATGTTCCATGCAATATACTGGGGTTTAGCTGCCCCACTTACCCAATGCTCAGTGGAATTAAGTAGTTAAATTTATGTGCATAGTACTGAAATTGTAATGCTGAGTGTCAACCTCAGACCTGTTTTTCTCCTAAAGCATAATAAAAATACCAGTGGAAAAGCTGTCCCAAGCCTTAGTCTGGTAAAAGGACTGCAAGTCAAGCAGAAAATGTAAAACATCTCTGGTTTTCCTGACCAGCCTGTCACAGCCCAATCTGTTGTGACAGTGCAGGAGGCACAGCCTGAAAGCACCTTGGGAAAGGGGTCAGGGCTTAGACTCCTCTCTTTTTGACAGAGGTGAAAGTCTCAGCACACAGTGCCTGCCTGCCTGTACTAACAAGGTGGCTTTTTAGCAAGCCATCAAAGGCAGAGGTGGGACACTGTGGGTTTTCTGTCTCCTGGGAGGTTCCAAGTTGGCCACTGTCCTTCTTTGTGGTCTGGCAGCTCTCTTGATTTCCCAAGAAAGCTCTGAAAGTTCTTGTTTGTCCTTAGTGTGAAAAGGACGGTACTAACTGTAAAGATCAGCTCTCCCTCAGCTCTCAGTTTCTATTTCTGAAGCCACGGAGTAGCTCGTTACAACCACTGGTGGAAAGGAGAGGGCCAAGAAGGCAGTGTCACCATCCTTTCTGCGGGCAGGGCAGTGGGAATTGGCCTCACCTGCCCAGCCAAAGCCCAGGGATTTGCTGCACCTGGGTGGGCTTTGGGAGAGAGGAGGGAACGAGCTGCACCTGTGTGTGGTTAACGGTGGGGCCATCTCAGCTGTTCCCAGTCTCTGCTGATGAGGCAGGCGGGGCTGGGGGCACCTTCTAGTTCCACACTGCTGCCCAACTCTGCCTTCCCTCAGAGAGGTGCTAGCTCAGGAGAGAGAAGTTGTATACGAAGCTGGAGCCATCCTTTGCAGAGCTACATCCCCCAGGCAGAGGCTGTGAGGGTGAGTCACTGCTTATGGAATTACCTGTTTTTTTCTGTAATGTATATTAGATCAAGGGGCTCTGATGCTCCTGAGTCAGGGACTTAAGGAGATGAAAGATTGGAAAATGCAAAGATGACGTGAGTTGCTCTGGCTGTTTTAGGGTTTCTGGAACATGAGGTGTTGAGGAGGTAGAACTGCTTATTATGTAAGATGGCATGTACACTACAATCTTTGAGGGGGTTGGTCTTCTTAAGATGTACTCAGTTTCTTTGCCTGTGTGTTTGAATAGTGAATTTTGTGACTGTACCTGAAAAAGTCTAGTTCTCTGTAAAGCCTGGCCAAATAAATACGTGCATTGTGTAACTTAAAGCACATCTGGGGTACTAATAACTGTCACTATGCAGGGCCAGTGGTGCCTCGTGAAACCTGTTTATTTGACACCACCCATTGCCCTAAGTTTGCTCCTGTACATGAGGAACTTGCTTGAGCTTCAAGTTGATGCCTAACAAGTCTAGTTCAATAGGAAGAGACCTCGGTTATCTTGGGAACAGAATTGTAAAAAATGGCACTAGTGTACTGATTGCTGTAAGACTTCACACAAGATATGGGGACAGGGAGATACTTGCATTGCTTAACTGAAGCTTGCTGTAGTAGAGTCTCCTGAGTGGGTTTGGGTGTGCCCTGGGGATGCCTGTGCCTCTGGCAAAGAGCCTGAGAGATGCTAACATCAAAATGGAGAACATGTTTCCCTTTCCCTGCTGACTCCCTTCCTCAGTTTTCTCAGAAACAATGTCTGCTTAGATCTGCTATTGCTGCATTCTGCACTTTGCTTTTACTTCTGCAGCTGGGTCATAGGGATCTCCTTTTATTTTGTTTTCTTCCTTCCTTTTTTTTTTTTTTAATTTTTTTTATTTTTTTTGTTAAAAAACTCCTCTCGTAGTGTCTTGAATTTATTGACAAATGTTTTTGTTCTCCTTTGACTAGGGTGGTCCCAGGCTGCCTTTATTTTGCATCCTTAGGTCATCACGTGATGCAGAGTGTTTAACTTTGTATTCTTTCTCAGCCTGAAACTGAAGTTTATGTTGAAGTGCTTGAAAAGCAAAAACCATTCTTTTCTGTTTGATAAGCTAAATGAGGAAGGACTTAATTCAAAATGTGTATCAAGAGCTACTAGTTCAAAGTAGGCACTGAATTTCTGTGGAAGTACATAAAATTCCTTTTCTACTATGTTAGGAGATAAATAGGTTTGAAATGTAAGAAATATTGGTATTTCAATGTGGTGGTTTTTCCCCCCCAGATTTGGAGAAGTTGTTGAAACTTTAAGTCCACTGAAAAGATTCCCTCGTACTTAAAATTGAGGATATTTATTTTTGGATTTTGAATGCTTGATTGAAACAGAAGTGCTTTGTTTTGATTTTACATGGTCTTTATCTCCAGCCTGGGGAAAAAAAAAATAATTGTATGTCTGTGTTAACTCATTCAATGTGAAGTTTATTGCGAAGATTTGAATTCCTGAATTTGAATGTGAGGTTGCTGGTGGTTTGTGACCAAACTCAGAATGGGGACGTTCTGAATAATATAGGAAATGTTTTGTGCTGCTGGAGGCCAAATACTTAAACTTCGAGATAACATGAGAATTTATGTGATAGTGAATGTGCCGTAATCAACAAGGAGAAAACTAAAAACTTGAAAAAAGAGGGGGCAGCTGTAACTGTAGCAGTGTTGGGGGTGGGAACAGAGGAGCCTGTGATGTATAGGAGCAGGTGATGGATTCTCAGAGGCATCAGAAGTGCAAAGCATCTCCTGAAAGGCAAGTTTTTCTTATTCCTTCTCACTTACCCCACCTTCTCTAGCACAAGTTTCTGCAGGGAGGTTTCAGAGTAGCTGTGTGTACTTGAAAAGATCAGAAAAAGTAAGGCAAACTCTGCACTGACATGCACCTCCACTGACATCAAAGTGATGCCATACCTCGTGTCTCTCCTGCTCCAAGCTTTTTTTGGGAAAAAAAGCCCAAACAAGCAAAAACCCCATAAAGTGAAGAAACATGTTCGTGACTTAAACATTGTTACAGTTGATGCCAGAGGGAGAAGGCAGACTCTAATCCACAGGAAAAATAAAAGACACCAGTGGTTTCCTTTGTATTGGCCTGTCTGAAGGTGGTTGTGACCTACCAGACCAGGTGCTGGCTGCAGTCTCCCAGCTGCAGCTTCTGTCCTGCACCACCTTCCTGCAGCCTTGATTCAAGCCCTTTGCCTAGGGGAAGTCCTTATGCAGCAAAGTTTCTGGGATCCTTTAGCAAATCCACCAGTCTCATTGCAGCTAGTTCAAGTCGAGCCTCTGGGGTTATAGAAATGAACAGAATTCCACCAGGAGGTGAGGCCTCTCCTTCAAAATGAAAATATTTGAGTGAACAAACCCCTTTTGCATTTCACATTTGGTATTATTTCTCAGTATTAGGAATGTGGGTGGTACTTTTACATCAACTGTCTCAAGGAATGTAAATATGTAAATTAAAAAACATTTGCCATTGATTTTTTTCTGCCCTATTCCCCCAAAATTTTGGAGATAGATACCTAACAAACTGTTTTGATTTGATGAGAATAATTTTCCAAAGCGTGAATATGGGGGTTTTTTTGGGTTTTGCTTTAAATATAAATTCTGGGTGACAGGAATACCTGCATACTACATTAGGTAATGGCATTAGATGCAGCAATGACAAGTCAGCAAGCATGAAATATCCTAAGGCAAATAGATTTGTGTGTTCTCCTTCAGACTGGGTGATTGTGTTGCACCCTCTAAAGACACTTTAGGTCAGTAAGAATGTTTCCTCAGGGAATCATAGCGATAACTACTTTTGACAAGTAATAATAACAGAAGTTTGGTCCAGCCGTGCAGTGACAGACTCCTGCTGAAGCCAGGATTACTGCTAGTGGGCTGCAGGGGCACTGTAATCACACATTGCTTGCTTTAGTGATGGCATGTCTGCCTTCACCCCACCTGCACTTGTGAATTCAGAATTGTCCATTCCATAGTATCAAGCAAAAAGCCTAATATTGATTTGAAGGGATCGATGGTAAGAAGCATTGTTTTAACTTACTAGTAGGCAAGATCAATTCCTTCCACAGGAAACCACTGTATTTTATGCTGCAGTCCCAAATACAGGGGAAATTCCCAAATTCTGTGTGATTTTATTGATTAACATCACTCTTGGCTAATTAGACACTACTTGCCAACCCTTTCAATAGCTCAGTTAGGTGACAAGCTCCCCCAGGCATGTGTATTGTGATTCTTCTGAGGGAACATTTTCAGGGATCGTGATTCTTCCTTCGTTCTTCCTCACTGTTGTTACTTCACTGAGCCATCAAAGGCTGTCGTTATTGCACGTTGACACAGTGCTGCAGAATCGTTGATAAATCTATATTCAAGTTGCGTTTCAAATCAATATCATCACAGTTACCATGTCAAATCAATATTTGCCAAGTTGCCAGCTCCCGCTGCCTGATGTGCTGCAGTAACTCCTCCCATGGAACATCCAACACTCACTGAAGTCGAGACAGATTCTCATTGACCTCAGGCTTTGGATCAACTTGTGCCCGCTTTTATTTACTCGTGTTCATCGTAGGATTGTACAAGAGCTCAGCCACAACAGAAATCCTGATCACCTGGTTTCTCCATCTGATCATAATGGTCACACTATGAGCTCTGCCATTACCAGCAGGCACCAAGGTGTTACCTTGCCACTGCTGGATTGTTGGGCTGTTTTGGTTCTGTTGTACAGACAGTGCCTGCTTAGTGCATATAAAAAGCATTTGCTTGAAAATAATCCATAAGTTTTGATGATGCAGCAGTTCAGAAACAACCCATTTGAGACAGATCAAGTAAGTCTAATTATCAAAATAGACTTGTGTAATCATCTATGCTTCCATGTTTTAATTGAACAGTGGGATATTTCTTTCAAAAAAGTGTGTTAATTGGGGTCTGCTCATGGGAAGGAGTGACTAATTGAACTGGCATGAGCCTGATAGCAGCTTTTTTTCATTAAAATGTTAACTTTTAAAATCAGTGTTACATTGCAAATATTGTCTTTCTTTCAGTTGGACTAGTCTATCTGGCACATGCCAGCTCAATTAGCAGCTTGCTTTCATGAGCAGACCCCAATTAACACAGACTTCTCTTAAAGAAGTATTCCACAATTTAAATTAGCACATTTGCATTAGAAGTAATTATACTGGTTTTGGTTGTTAGTTGTTCCTAATTTTTGTGACGATTAAATATGCTTTAATGGAAAATGACATTTGTTGATTAATTACTGAAGTTGTAATGGATGTTTTTAGAAAATATTCAAATATGGAAGAGAGGAACTAAGCTGAAGACCAAAATATATCTGTGAATATCAAAGGTGGACTTTGTCATTGCTTATATATAATTTCAACATAAATGATGCCACTCCCTAGTTATAACTACACTGAATTCAACTTATTTTTTAATGAATTGTTGCTGCATATTTGTCCTGAGTTTGTGTGACCTTTGAATGCAGGACCATGTGAGGTAGCAACAAATTAGGACGCTTCAGCTCTAAGACACGTGAGCCCACTATGTTTTCTGAGTGGAAATGTCTACAAAGGCATCAGAGAGGTGTGAGAGTGGAGGGCTAGTGCAGAACTCCGTATTCAGAGCAAGAACAGGAGAGCGGTGACCTGGAACTAACAAAAGCCTCTAAGCTCAGTGCTCCTGCTCTTGAAGGAGACAGTTCTCAGGGGGCTCCTCGGGGGACTGTGGCAAGGCCTTCAAGCTCTCTGTTCAAATACTTCTCTAAAATATGCGTAATCTGTAGTATGGACTCTGTACTGTCATTGGTTTGCTTCATGTCGCCTCTGAAGTCATTCTTAAAATTTTGATCTGTGTGAGCATTATTGCCCTGTGTATAACAGATCTTTTTTTCTTTTCTTTAGAGTTAGAAATATTTGAGGTGAAAATGTCTGTGTTACCATAAGTTATATAAACTGTATGAAAGGTTTTTAACAGTTTGCATTTAAACTTGGAAGGGATCATGAATTTTTTACCAGTACCTGTATGACGAGATTCATTAAATCTTTTTACATCAATATAACTTTTCTTTAGGCAGAACTTGTGGTTTTCTAGAATATTCCTACCTGAAAGCCATCCAGTCTTCAAGGTATATTAGCGACCATTTTGCTTAAGTGTGTTGTGATGATTAATTGCTCTCGTTGGTTGAAAATTGTCATCTTATCCACCTGGACTTTTTACGATTTGAATTTTTGGCTTCTAAACCTTGCTGATCTTTTTATTTTTTTTTATTTTTTTTTTTAAATGCACATCCTCTTACAAGCTATGACAAATAGCAACAAAAAATCCCAGTCCACAGACAAAAAAAAGACCAAAACCAACAACAAAAAACCCAACAAAACAAAAATACATAAACTACCTAGAACCCCCCCAACAACTTTGTTTTTCCTTATTGGGTTTTTTCCCTCTTTTGCAGAGGTGATAACACTCTCAGTGTTTTATAAATGTAGTCAGTTGTTGTTCTGGTGTCCCTCTGTTCAGCTAACAAGGATTCTGAAGTAGACAGAAGATAAACATTGTCCCTGAGAGCCCCTTCTGCTGTAGTTTGATGTCTTCAACCACTGCAGTCTTCTTACTGAGAGTGTATTTAGGCAGTGTAGTCATAGTCCCTACAAATCAGTCCTCTCCTAAAAACACCATTCCCCAGGGTTCCCATGTATCTGATATTTGGTTTGGATTTTATGCTATTTTAATTTTAATTTTATGCTATGCTATTTTAATTTACATACATAAACCATAAGATCTGGCAAAATTAAAATTAAAAAAGGGGAAGATTTGGTGGGAGCATACCCTATCATGTTATGCTTAAAATCAGTTTTTGTTTTTTTCTTAACTCTCCTTTATGTAATGGATGTGAAAAACAAGAGAATGCTTTCTCCAAGTGAAGTGTCTGTTAGGAACAGGCATCTATGCCATGTATTACAACATCTAACAGGAAGCCTGGCTCCAGAAATAATGCAATCCTCTGGAGGCTTGTCCAGCAAATGTATCATCCAAGGTCACTGAGGTTCCACCTGCGTGGCAAAGCACACGGACTGGGAGCTGCCTGGCGCTGAGCCTTTGGAGGGAGGCTGGAGGCTCCCAGGAGAGCTGTGGTGCTTGTAAAAAGCAGGATAACATCTCGCTTGGAACGACAGAAAAACAACACTAGCACAGGGTAAATGGACAGAACAGCGGCAGAGAAATTAAAAGCCAAATAAAAAGTCCCTTCCCAAAGCATTATCAACCTGCTTCTTGAAATAGAGGGTAATTGCTCTATGCTATTTCAGGGAGAATCATGAAACTGGAACAGGCTATTTAAGGGAAAAATCTCTTTTGGAGCAGGCTGTCTGGAGAATCTGTGGATGCCCTGTGCTTGCTGGTACTTGAGGACAGGTTGGACAGGGTTTTAAGCAATCTGGTGTAGTGGAAGGTGATGGAGAGTCAAGTAGAGAGGCCTTCCAGAGCCACAGGCACATCTGAGTCAAATTATTATCCATGAAATGGTGGTAGGGATATCATTAATACTGTGCCAAAAGTGTCTTAAGTCCTTTAGAGCCAACAAATAAACTACAAAGCCCATGCTTTAAAGGCTCTGTGGGGTTGAGCCCAGGTGAGCATTTAAAATGAAGTAGCCTCTTTATGTAAAGGGGAGAAGCGGGTATTATGCATGGTAGGGAGGCTTATTTTGAAGAGTGCTTTTTCTTTTGAGGAAGTACCCAGATGTTTCTGTGACTGTAGGCTCACCTGCTGTTCAGGACAGACTTGCTCCTGTGTTTACTCAGCCAGCAGCTGAGCGTGCTTGGGGGTAGTGTTAGAGAGCTCATTTTTGTGCCATCATGGGTAAGAACAGAGTACACACAGAAAAAGAGGGAAAATGATAGTTAAAAACAGTGTTCCTGAAGGAAGTGGCTTCTTCACACTGTGTGTGGTGTCAAGGGGAGGTTCCTGCTCTCAGAGAAGTGATAAATTGTGCCACTGCAGGGGAAATGGTGCTGATCACAGAGCTCTGTGCCCCTGGGACACACTGGCAGAAATTTTGTGTTACCCCATTTTCTTAAATTCCCTGGTTGCATTTCCCATGTGTGCTTTTTGCTGCCTGTTAACAGCAGATATGATCCTGCACTTTGAGAAATGGCAAAATTAAAACTTCCACCCTGCCTTCTGTTTCTTCAGGAACAATTCCTGGGTTTTTCAAGTGTAATTATTATCCTATTTTTTAAGATATAGCTTATTCTACTGAAAAATAAGCGTACTATCACCCTTAGTTGAGCAAAAAGATTTAAACTGAGTTGGAACTATGACAATTTTATACATCATTATGTGTACTGGCAAGAAGCTGTATTGTTACAGTGCTAAAGGTGAGTTTCTGACTGAAAAAAGGCCAGGCATGATCTACTGCTCTGTAGCAAGCTTTAACAAGGACACAGCCTGGATGATTGATGAGATTTTTTCCCACCTATACAATCTGGGGTTCTATGAAAATAATTCCTTTGTTCAATTAGATGATAAACTAGGAAATAAATGTGAATTCTATCTTTTAAAGACCATAAGGAGGGAAAAAGTAAGAAAGGTTATGACATTAGCAAATACCTGAATTATGTTTTGCTCTGGTATTAAATATTTTAATCTCTCTGCTAAATTGGTTGATTAAGATTCATGTCATATCAGAGTCATTGAAAAGTTTTACTGAGGAAGGAAAAAATAAAAAATGGAAGCTTTGTGCTTTTAAAGACTTCCTGTGAAGGGCAAATAATGTTGCAACATAGCTTTTTCCAACTCTATAAAACTCTGCTGCTGTTTGGAAATATCTAAACTACAAGAAAGCTGAAGGTGGGAAGGAGTCCTTCCAAAAAGCCTGAACAATTTTTTTTTTGGTCACTTATTAATAGGTACTGTTAGAATCTTTAGTGATCTTAAGGCACCTAGTGAGCAGCAAAAAGGTGAGATGTTGTAACCATGGTCCTCAGAGACAAGGCTTAATAACCTCCTGCGATCTTGTTCCAAGGACATTTCCATATGTTTGTTTTCCACTTTAAGTTGCATCTCCTCCCACAACATGATTGTAATCCCCCAAAGTCACAATGGTGTGAGAAATCTACCCTGAGTAGGGAGCAATATTTTGTCCTAATGATGTCAACAGCTGCCATCTAACATTTAACCATGTAATAAGGGCAAAAATAGGCTCTTTTGACATCCACAGGCAAGAAGTGCTGCGTGTCCATCGGGCAATCCATTAGATAGCCAGAATGCTCTCAGCTGGAAGCCTCTCTGAGATGGCATTTGATATCATCATTGTTAGCCTTCACATAATGCAATATTTATTACAGTAAGGGAAAAAGGGAGTATTTTTAGCTGCATCTTGAGTAACTTATCTCCATGGCAACCCTTTACTTGCCTGCCCTGTTGCTGCTATATAGAATGTTGTCACATTAATAATAAATGGAACACATCTAACACATTTGGCTGCCGATTGGCTTCCAGCCACATATTTCTCTTGTTCTAGTCGAAGGGTTTGCGAAGCTTAGGGGTCCATAAGCAAATTTCATTCATTTTGTTTCTTGGAGAAAATTGCCTTGGATTATGTTAAAGCACTCAGGAGGTTTCATCAATGTATGCATTGTGTTTGTTGGGTTGGATTTTTTTTTTGTTTGCTTTTGTTTCTAGTTCCACTTTGAAATGCCAAGGAAATCCGTGAATAAATACAATTAGAAAAGCTAGAAACCCAGCAGCTGTGGAGTAATTTTATTTGACTTACATTTGTACGGATAAGAAAATGACATTTTTTAAAATTACTTTTTGAGGAACCCCTGTGACATGTTTTTGAAGAACAATGCCTCCATTTCATGGAAACTTGAAATGAGCAGGTCTCCAAGTGAGATTCTAGAATTGCTGATCACTTCCCCATGCAAACAAAAGAAAGCAGTTGCAAGCAGTCAGCCCTCATTTTGTTTTCTAAATATATCAATGGCAAATTTGGTAGATGCTTGTTAGAATGGTGAAGAAATAGATGAAAAAACAGTAGATTTCAGTTTATATTGGCCATGACTTTTTTTCTAGAGATTATAACACTAGTGAATAATACAGTGCAACTGGCTTTGAAGTATGTTAAGGCTTAAATACTCCCAGCTTGGCCTGAGGAACCGTTTGGAGCCTATTTAAAAGGTACTAAACAAGTATTAATATCTGGGTGACTTACCCCACTTCTTTTCTCCCTTTTCTTCCTTGTCAACTCTTATTTCCAAATCTGCAAAAAAGAGGAGCAAAAAAGCTTAAAATTCTGTTATGATTTTATTATGTGAGAGTTGATCTTTCTACGGTCCACCATTTGTTTAAAATATCTAATAAGGCATGGGTGTGCACAGAAGTAGTTCCCATAGGAATCTTTTTGAAATGCCTCTTACATTTTGTTTTTTATTCATATGTTGCCAGTAATACCTGATGGGTCAAAGAGCGTGTACTATTGTTGCAGCTTCCAAATATCCTCCTTTTCAATGCAAGACTTAAAGAAAAAAGCCTAGTCTTGCACCAGCTTGTTTAGCTTTTCAAAATAAATCCTCTGCTTTAAATTCATATCATAGTATTAAAAAAAGGAGAGAACATCGTTTAACACTTATTAGGTTCTTATATGAGAATTTCAATCACATGCATGATGTTGTTTCCCCCGGAATTTACAAATAGGAGAAAATAATAGTTCATGTGAGTTTTTGACTGTTACTCAGGAACTGAGAGTTTCTAAAAGCCTGATTCAAAATATTCATTAATGTTCGCTGGGAACGTTGTTACTGACCTCTGAGCCTTGAGTTAATCTCTACTTCATGATGCCAAACTTTGTAAAAGGTTTTGTACTCAAAAGGTGTTTTGATTTTTCGGGGCTTTCTGATGTTCTTTTACTGTAAAATTTTGAAAACTGGCAGCATTTCCCTCATTATTTGTTTCTAGACAGCCATAGTTTCCTCAAGGAAAGTAGCTGGTAGCACTTTCTTATAATATCATTAAACAGCCCTGAAACTCAAAATCATTAAATAACCTTGCATTGCTGCTATTTTTGTGTCTCAGTCCTGCTTTTAACAAGTAATAGCTAATTCAGGCTGCGTTGTATTGAGCTGGTGGCTTCCTGGCAGTGCTGCCTGCCAAGGTGAGAGAAACACGTGCTGTGCAGGACCCACTGCTTCTCAGTTGTGTGGGGGCCCTGTTTGATACAGAGCCCCACTCCTGGGGTGCCAGACATTCCTGCATGTTCATCTTGAACTGGAACTCACTTGACATCTCTTGGAAGGCCAAGAAATGCATGAGCATGGGAAAGGCTATCTCCTCCCTGCTGCAGCAGGTCACTTTACAGGCTGGGTGTGCTTCTGAACTCTAAATGAGAGACTTGAGGCCAGGCACTGTGGTGGGTGAGACAGACAAAAATCTTACAGGGTGTTCATCTCTCCCAAGCAGCTGGAATCCAGACTTTTGGGTTGCTACATTTAGCATAGCAGAAAGACATGTCATTAATTAAGGAAATTTTCAAAGTGCAATGAAGGTGAAACTTACATATATAATTGCTAACAAGGTGATTACACTTTAATTCATGGTTTGTCTCTGCTTGAGATAAATCTACAGTAAAAAAAAAAGGTTTCTATAATTAATCTATAAGGGATTGATTTTAAGAAAAGATAAAAACTATGACCACTGCTGTGCTTACTGTTGTATTTGTGATGCTTATTGGAAACCACAAGAATTTTAAGAGAAGCAGTCCGTTGCTGAGGACTCATCTTGTAAGAGATTTGCACCTGACTTCAGTGAAGTGGGAAGGCAGTCTGACCTCAGCAATTTTTGATGCAGGCTGCATTTCCATCTCACTGCTACTTCTTTCTCTCAGCTTGCACAGGCACACATCCTTGGTATGTGGTTCAAAACTGATTGCAGAGACTGGCTGTGTTGTGGAGTTCTCTGCTTGCCTACACTGAATGTAGGAAAAAAATTACTTATCTTATTTTGACTGTTTTATGGAATATTTCATGTTCAACTCTACCCTTTCTGAGGATTCTAGATGTTGAAAGAGCTTGGAGTTCCTTTCAGCTGTCATGCTACATACTGCCCTCATTTTACTTGCTGTTTCTTTGCTTTTGTTCTTTCCTCTCCAAAATGTGACAGCTAAACATTCTGACTGAAAGTCAGAACCCCAACCTAAGCAAAGGAAATATTAAAACTGAAATTACTTGGACCTTTGTGTTCAGCAAGTCCTCTGTTGTCTGTGTAATACTGCAGGTTTGGAGAAATTGTCAGAGATTGTCCCTGTGACATGTGCATTCGAAGCATTCCTGGAGGTGGGAACACAATCCTAGAGCAAGCAAGCCCCTGATGACCACTGTGGGATTTTCAGGCTCTGATTCTCCCTTACTGGCTCAGGCCAGAATGAGCAATACCTTTATATTAACACGGTGTCACTAAATATGTTTTACTGCCGGCTCAAGGGCACAATTTTTACTCTTTTTAATTTTACTTTTAGAGCTACTCTTGATCAGAAATCTAATGAACTACTTTAGCTCATTAGGAAGGAAGGGACAGCTCTGCCTCAAAAACAGTCGTTAATTTGAATGGTTGGGGAGGGTTCCAAGCCTGCTTTTGTGATCTCCCATTTTCCTGTGGTGTCTTCCAGAGCAGAAACTCAGTCCCAGCAGAAGCAGACAGCAAAAAACTGAACCAGTACCAGAGACACATGCATTCTTTGTGGTGAGATAAGCATCCTTGAGCTCCCCACAATGGGATTTATCTTCCACCTGCTCGCTTGCTGCACACCTGTCCCAGATTGGCACCGCTTTTGGCTGCAGTACGGTTCATTCTCAGTTTTGAAGCCAGATTTGTTCTTACAGTTATTTCCTTGGCATGTAATGAAAACTGTTTCCTGTACTCAGCTAAATAAGGAGCCCAGGTGTGCCATGTTTGTCGGCCTTTCTATGGTGTAATGCTAATCTTTACTCCACATAAAAAGCTTTAACAGACTGTGTAATAAACCTGTGGGTACCTGCCCCTGGTAAGGAGCAGGGCATAGTCCAGGTCTCTGGACACAGGTTTCACAGTGGATTTAGCTGAATCTTGTGGCACAGGTGTCAATGTTATTGGGATAATGATACATGAGGGGTACTCAGAGGGTTCAGACAGCTGTCAGACAAATGTTTCTGCTGGAGTGCATGCTAGCCTGTCATTAGGTCATAGGTGGGGGTTTGCCCTTACCCATGTGGGAGATAGGGTTCAAAACAATAATAAAAACAAAAAGGGAAAAAAAAACAAAACAGAGGTCTTCTCCCTCACCCACCCACACCCCCAAAATAAAAATGCCAAACACCCCACGTCTAAGCTTTGCAGCTCCTAAGACAGCAAGGATGCTTTTTTCCTATGTTGTGTCTGTGTATTTGGACTAAAGTGATCATTCCAGTGCTTCATCTTGCTCCCTCTGCATATATTTTGATGTGTCTGTGTATACATTTATGTATATTACACTTCTTAAAAATATGTGAGTAGTGATTATGAATTGATTCCCGGTCAATTCTTTTTTTTTCAACAAAGAGTTGCGAATCCACATAAATACGGATTTTGAGTATTTTATTGAATTCTAGTATGTATTCATATGTCTAGACCTTTTAAAATTAGAATGCCTGATACATGCACAATAACTTTAAACACAAACATGAGAGGTACAAGTGTGTCCCCTTGACAGATGAAAAGAGGCACATCTGGAATGTCTTAACACAGACAATGGGCTGTGTCCTTATGAAAGTGTAATTCTGCACTAAGCCACTGGTTTAGACTCTGGGCAAGGAAGAGCACTTAGCAACCTGATTGANCTGGTTCAGACTCTGGGCAAGGAAGAGCACTGAGCAACCTGATTGACTGTAAGGATGTGGTTACAGCTTTTGTGGGACTAATCACATTACTAAAATGATACTTTTGCATTTTTCTGTGATTGCTGTACTCTGTTTGACTGGGAGTTTACATCCTCTGTAAGTCAAGGATAGTTACACAGACCTTGAAGGAGTGAATTGGTGTTTTCCTGCAGTGATTTAGGCAGACAGTGTGACAAAACAATGTTGTTAAGTCAGACTTCAATCTTAATTCATTCCAAATGTTTGTTTCCTCAATTGTTGCAAGATTTTTCATTTTTGTTTGTCTGTAGAATATACAGAGACAAACAGGTACCAGATGCCTTGAGCAATCTTTAGCTACTCTAAAGAAGACAGAAATGAAATAAGTTTGTACCCATCTGAATGAGTACTGGCTCATTTGAACACGTGCTATAGCCAGTGAACTACTTCTTCTAATTACCCTTTGCTTTGTCTTGAATGTATGATGAAGAGGAAGACCAAGCACCAGCTCAGACTTTTATTTCTTGCTTTCCAAAAGGCTCAGCTCATGGAGCTGGTCCTTCATGATTCAATATGGCTTTAAAAATCAAAATGTTTCCTAGTGCTTGTTATTAAGTCTGATTTGCAAGAGCCTTTCAAACAGGTTCATCTTCTGAAGTTATTTCCTCATTTTGATCTTGAATTATGAGCATTTAACTTACTCATTTTGTCTGCTATATCCTGTATNAGCATTTAACTTACTCATTTTGTCAGCTATATCCTGTATGCTTTCTTGAAATTGTTCTAACTGCTCTGATATATTCAGAACAAAGAATTCATTGCAGGTGGAAATGCTCCCAGTGTCATTCACATCTCTTCTGCAAGAAATGGAAGTAGAGGAATAGATATATTAGAATATGGAATATTTCAATAGAATTTCATCTCTATTATCTCAGAAACATTTCATGATGTGATGAGGTTTCCTGTGGAGCAGTGGGTGTGTGCATTCTTGTTCTGTCTTTTCTAAATCTAACCAGAATTTAGGTGTCTTGCTCTTGGATCTATAGTTTAATACTTAGACATTACCAAAAGCTTGGTGAGCTCAGTTTTCTCTGTGGGCACATCTGCTATTTCAAATCTGACCTTCCCTCTTCAGAGCCCCACATCAGTCAGTGTCCAGATTGCTGAAGGTCCTGGGGTATGCCCCTTGGGAAGATGGTGTCATGACCTCTGAGGCAGTGTAACTGAGGTTCTGGTTAATAAATCCCTTGGGGAATGAAAAGTGAAATGGCCATGGACGGCCGGTGTGTACATGAGACAGATTTCTTTTAAAACAATCACAGTGGAGAGGAGGTATGGTCACAGAGTTTCTCTGTTGGGGTGGGAGCCCGTGAAACAAAGAGTTTCTCAGGTTATATACTTTTAAGTTATCATGGCAATGCCTAAATTCCTCCTCAGAAGATAACTGATTTCTAATTCACCATCATAAGTCTTATGGAAAAATTGTATTGCTGAAGTTGATAAATTTTTAATTACTCAAGCTTCCTGATAAGAACTATAAATTCTCAATGTGTGAATGTATTTGTCTGGTAGAGA
>WAAG01058316.1:262-29784 GCA_013390105.1 Tichodroma muraria | reverse complement strand
TGGATATATGCCACAAGCACTGGAAAGATTTTTTTAGTCACTGAAATAAAAATGTTTTCTATTTAAAGACACCTAATTAATAAATTTGCATTAGAATGTCACTTTAGCTGAAATATTTTGGTTTCTTAGCATCTTTTTTGATTCCTCTGTAAAGAAAAATTATTTATNTCCAGTTCAAAATTTTGAAAGTTTAATGTAGTTATCTTGACAATGAGTCTATAGAGATGATGATTCAGGCAGAAGATTAGCTTTAATTTGTTTTTACTGGTATTTAGAATAGTATTTTAGATAATAGTAATCTGAAGTAATATAAACAATTTTGTAAAATGTGGAAAATAATTTCATTGTATTTTGTACTTGTCAAAGACAAGAAGATTAGAGAAACTGTTAATTTTGGATTGTAAAACATGCAAAGTGAAGTAGTACTGAAGTTTTATGTAGAATGAAATAAATCCCTGGCCTTGTATTTGTTTCTATCTGGTAGCCTGAACAGAAGCTTTGTATAGTCAATAGAGACAGCATCATCAAAGAACCAGTTATTTAAATACAGTTCAAGATGTCTTAAAATCATTTTTCAGTTGCAAATTAATTACTAATTCCACTATTACTAATCCATTACTAATTCTACTAATCCTACAGCAGTGAATCTCTCATCCCATTATAAGAACAAATGGTTTAGTGTCTTTGCTATTAATGTCTAACCTTAGGCCTGGATGATCTCATAAAAAAAGAGACAGTTTAGACATGAAACTGAATATTCCATATTTCATTACTAATTTATTTTGTATGTAAAATGCTGTACTTCTCAACACAGAATTAATTATAGGAGAAGTATAATTCCTGTTCCACTATCTGTCCAAGAAAAGCATTTTATTTATTCTCTAAGTCTAACCTGATTTATCTGAGGTTTAGACTATTCTCAATCTTTTTTCTGTCACATTTACAAAAACTCAAATTGATTCTATAAGTTAAAATAAACAATATCAAAACCATTTAAAATTTTCATTAAAATTTCTTTCAATTCAGTTTTTAGAAGGTTTTATTTAATTTCAGAAAAATCCTACACATCTCTGTTTCTTCTACCTCCTCTGACATCATTAAGGCTTTGGTATGACTCTCAGGTTTCATCCCAGTTTGAGTGCATTGCTATAGTTTCCTGTCAGAATGAAAATCTGCAGAGTTTGCCAGCACTGAAGACTCCCGAGACTTTCTTCCATTGCATGAGAACATCTATCTAGTGCCTCTTAGGTGCTGTGGGGTCTACTGCTGAGTCCCCAAATAGATATCCAGGAGGGAGTGAGTTTCCCATGGGTTCTGTATTGTGTCTGCCAACTTCATGCTGATGTTTCAGTAGGTCCCATGTGGCACTTGGTGCTTATAAGTGAGCAGCTGAAGTCAGCTTCTGTTTTGATTTATGCTCCAGGAAGCCAAAGTTTGCAATCCATGATGATAGCTATATTGTGGGTTTGTGTAATTAAAAGGCTTCTGTGTCTCCTCAGTGATGACTTCAGACACTTTCTTGATTTTCTGTTGTCTATCACCATAACCATAATTTTTCACACTAACTGTAAAAAGTAATTTCTTCCACTTACACAGCCAGAAAATTTTATCCAAGAAGAATCAGCATCCAGGTATGATGAAACAAAGCATTATAGTTGCATGATAAGAGCACAGAGTAAATTGGAACTTTGTTGATGCAATCTATTATAGTTTTTATTTTCTTCCCTTTTTTTCCTAGCGCACTGACTTTAATTTAGTTTTGTTTTTCCTTGAGTGATATTGAATTTTGGTAAACTGGTTTAACCCCAGCCAGCAACCAAGCCACACGCAGCCACTCACTCCCCCACCAGCTGGATCAGGGAGAGAACCAGAAGGGTGAAAAGTAGAAAACCCATGGATTGAGATAAAGACAGCTTAATAGGGAAAACAAAAGCCACACACACAGGCAAAGGAAACAAGAAAAGAATTCACTACTTCCCATGGGCAGGCAGGTGTTCAGCCATCTCCAAGAGAGCCCCATCATGTGCAATGGTGACTTAGGAAGTCACCATGTCCCTACCTTCCTCCTTCTTTCCCCCACTTTACATACTGAGCATGATCCCATTGATCTGGAATATCCCTTTGGTCATTTGGGGTCACCTGTCCTGGCTGTGTCTCCTCCCAGACTCCCATGAACCCCCAACTTCCTTGCAAGTGTGGCAGGACCAAAAGCAGAAAAGGTAAGCTCAGTGTAAGCCCTGCTCAGCAGTAACACAAATATTTCCATATTAATAACACCTCATTCAACACAACACCAGCCACTATGAAAAAAATTAATTCTATCCCAGCCCAAACCAGCTTGTTTGCAAAGAGAATTTAATTTCTCTAAATTTAAGGAATGTGCAGGAAGTTACATATGTACATATGTTACATACAGTTCAAATGGTATCTGGAAGACTGATACACTTCCATCTTTCAGGAAAAATGGAGTTTAAAGTTAGCTGAATTCTGGGTGGAAAGTAGGCTATTGAAATTTTGAGAACAATTTCTTCTCTTCTGAGAAGAAATAACATTTCTGCTGTGGGAAAGCAGAATGAGATAAACATGGTCTCAAGAATATAACACAAAGGACAAGGACATGTAAAGGAAAAAGCATTCTCTTAAAGGATTCAAGAGATTCTCACTGCAGTAGCCTAAATTTACTGCAAGAGACTGAATGGAATCAGGAAACAAATTTTTTCTGTTTTCTTCTTCATCTTTAGAGTAAGTGAAAGTGGAATATAAATGCTACAATATACTACGATTTGGGGTCTATGCCTAAATAAAACCAAAGACTTTGGAGGGAGGGGGATATGTATACTATATAACTTCTTATCTGAGCCATTGTTTTCTGACACACAGTGTCGATTATTTATGAAGTAACGTTTTTTTTAACTACTTATGCAAACCCTCAGTTTACAACAACAAGCCATGTTGTCCTCAGGACAACTGAGTCATCTGGACTCCTGAGCTGGTAGATAAAAGCAGGGAGCAGGATTGCCCCCCTGTAATCTAGGAGGAAGCAGTTAGTGACCTGCTGAGCCACTTAGATGCTCACAAGTCCATGGGACTAGATGGACAAAAACTAGGATCCATCCTAGGGTGATGAGGGAGCTGGTGGAAGAGCTCACCAAGATGATCTCCAGCATTTATAATCAGTCCTGGCTCACTGGGGAGGTCCCAGATGACTGGAAGCTGGCCAGTGTGACACCCATCCATAAGAAGGGCCAGGAGGAGGATCTAGGGAATCACAGACCTGTCAGCCTGACCTCGGTGCCCAGAAATATTATGGAACAGATCATCTTGAGCATGATCACATGGCACCTAAACCAGGGAATCAGACTCACCCAGCATGGATTTAGGAAGAGCAGGTCCTGCCTGACTGACCTGATCCCCTTGTATGAACAGGTGACCCACCAATGGATGTTGTCTGCCTGGATGTCAGTAAGGCATTTGACACTCTCCCACAGCATACTGCTGGAAAAGCTGGCAGCCCGCAGCTTGGACAGATGTCCCCTTCACTGGGTTAAGAACTGGCGGGGTGACCAGGCCCAGAGAGTCGTGGTGAATGGTGCTGCATCCAGATGGCAGCTGGTCTCCAGTGGTGTTCCCCAGGGATGAGTGTTGGGCCCAGTACTGGTCTAGTTGACCTTAGTGCCATGGTATAGTTGACAAAGTGATATTAGGTCATAGATTGGACTCAATGATCTCAAAGGTCTTTTCCAACCTAGCTGGTGATTCTGTGATTTTTTTGTTCTATCTGCTACCTCCTACCTCTTCCCCTCTGAATGAATATCTGCCAGCTATTTACATGCATTTGAGAGTTTCCTTATGCACTTGATGATGATCAAAGGATGGATTTTTTATGATACTTAGGCTCATGAAGATGCAGATAAGCACCAGTGAGAATTAGATGCTTAGGTACCTTTGAAAATTTCATTTGATGACTGTTAAGAGCTAAAAATTCCCTTAAAAATCTTGTCATGTATACTTAATGCGTATCCATACTATTGAAAGGGACTGGTTTTATGTAATGATTTTTTTCAGCTCATTTGTAAGCCTTTGAGAATAGATCAAAATTCACTTTGATTGATTTTCCAAATGGACATTAAATCATTCTTTCATTATCCTCTTATTTTCAACTGAATAGCTGGATAACAGGAAAGGTACTCCATTCTTTTGTCTTGTACAGAAGAGGAAAAGAAATACAGTGCTGAGAAAAAATGCATGGAGAGGGAATAAAATTATAGCAAGGATGTTCTAATCCTGCTATTCATCCCCTATTGTAGGCAGACAGCTAAAAACAGGCTAGGGGTTATTATTCTATGGGAAATATATTATGCAAACATACACAAGAGAATTGCAATGTAACCAAAAACCAGAGTATTCTCTTCTTCCCTATACTTCTGTTTCCCTGTGCCCTTAGAGGCAGTGTGTAAGGCAGAAGGCTGTGCTGAGCATGAGTCTTTTCCATGTACCACAGCTTTAGTCAGTGACAGAGCATGTGGAGCTGTGTTTGTACTAATGGTCCATAGCAACTGAAATGTTCAGATCCTGTGGCAGAGACCTGTGCTATCCATCATCTCAGTTATCTCAGTTACAGCTGATCATACTGTGAGCATTTCCATGTGCTCCATAACTGGCCCACTCTCCAAATGGATGTCTGATACCCAAATAGCAGAATATCAGCTTCCAGGCTACGTGTTGTTGAGCTTTAGAGTGTTATGAAGAATTTTAGGCTTTTCATAAATGGAGTTTTATCCCATGGTTCTCTAGGAATCATGTTTTTTCCTCAGTGCTACGTGTTTGGACATCATGTCCTCCTCAGACCCAGCTGCCCCAGGGCTCTCTGGGATTTCTGAAACAAGTTTAATTTAAAAATGCCTTCTAGGGATGGGTTAAATTTTGATTTAGTTTATAATAGCTTCTGTCATAGCAAGAATTAAAAAACTGGAAAATCAGATTATGGCTAGTTTTGCATTCCCCTTTCTAGAATGCAGAACTTGTACCTGCATATGAAGCTGTGGTGTCTATACATTTTTGGCCTACATAAACTTAAAAACCTTTCATTTTATCTTCAAAGCAATTGCAGAAATCAGATATAAAATATCGCCACACTAAAAAAAGCTTATTTGTTTTTGATTTTAGAATATTTTCTGTTCTGGTTCAGTACTACTGGAAGTTTGTCGGTCTTTTTCTTTTCAAATTCCTTGTATTATTGTTTTTAAATCTTGTGTCACTGTTAAGCATTTTTTTAGTGCAATGTATTTAAAAGCTTCTAGATTCTTTGTGTTTTCTGCAAAATGTTGACAATAGGTGCATAATGAACAAAACAAAGGCTGTGCATCTTTCCTAAAAACAGGATCTTTTTTTCCCATGTGTGAAATATTCAAGAACCTACAAGCATGCCTAGACCCCTAGAAAAAATAGAAAAATGGAATCACACTGTCATCAATTCATTCACTTTTCAAGAAATTTTTGATTTCAAGCCATTTAAAATATTTCTTAACTTTTTTGCTCTCCATTTGACACAAGTCACATCTGTGACCACCCCACCTCTGCAGTGTTGTGCAGCATTCCAAACCCTTTCATTTCACTTTCTGTAACTCTTATTGTAGAGTTTGCAGAAGGCACCATAAAATAGAGGCATAAAAACCACTCAAACTAGTTATGTTTATGCTTGATTTTACTCCAGATCGAACAGACTACAGTATCAATTACATGGAACTACCACTGCTGGTACTAGTTAATGAAGTGGAAGAACAAAGGGTTATTATGAGGCAATGCAAAAACTATGTTAGAAAACACATATACATTTACTCCTGTTGCTGATTTTCAGGCTATGGATAACACATATTTAAATTTAATTCTAACTACCTGGTTCAATCCTTTGCATTACTTGAGCGTCATAAGATGACACATGTATCAGTAATTTACTTTATATAAAAATTGAAAAAATAGAAGTGAGACATAAAGAGCAAAACAGACTAAAATAGTAAACGTTAATTTTCCTCTCTGATCCTCTTTGAACTTTGGCATTCTTTTTGAATACTAATTTTTTTGCCCTCCTGGCGATAGTACATACAAAAGCCATTGTATTCAAAATATTTCTTCATTTCCTGTTTCATTTTATTGGTTGTGTAGCATTAGGGTTTTTTTTGGTTGTGTAGTATTAGGGTTCTATTAGGTCAAAAGTGACTTATTTGAACAATTAAACATATAAAATATCTAAATTTATGCTTCTTCTTTTAGTAAAGTCACTAATTCACTCATATATGCTTTAATTTATTTATTTTAGTGTCACTTGTTTTCAGTAAGTTTACGAAAATTTAAGAAGGCTATGGTTTAAAAAGGCTATGAACCATAATAACTGTTTACGTGATGTCACTTTTTACTCTGAGAAAATCTCACAGAGAACTTTTGGCAATAATTCCTGCTGTAATACCACAGGAGTGCAACATTTCCTCTTGCTATTCTATTTCTTCCTGCAAGTAACATATACTTTTTCATATTGTGTTTTTTTCTAAATGCTTTAATAAAGTTATTATTTTTACATGTATATTAAATAAGAGAGCTTTTTAGAGCACTTTTAACTCATGCTTGAAAATAGCATCCCAACGATATTGTCCAGGCAGATTATAGCAATGAAGCTTCTAATTCATTATAAAATGAAATTCATTATAAAACAAAAGAAAGATTTCAGTTGCATGTAAGTTGATATATAGTATATTTTGATGATTGATCAAGAAAACACTGCATTTCATAAGGATCTAGAAGGGCATGTAGTGATAGTACAAGGGGGAGTGCCTTTAATCTGAAAGGGGGTTAGATTTAGATTAGCTATTATGAATTCTTTCAGAGGGGTGAGACAATGAAACAGAGTGCCCTGAGACTCCTGACCCCTGAAGATCTTCAAGGCCAGGCTGGATGGGGCTTAGTGCAGGTTGGTCTAGAGGAAGGTGTCCCTGTCCGTGGCAGGGAGTGTTGGAACTAGAAGGCTTTTAGGGTTCCTTCCAAGCCAACCATTCAATGATTCTATGATCTCTTACAAATCTGTGAAGCTGGGAAACTGGGATAACTGGGGAACATGTTTTGTCAATAAATGGGAAGACATACGGTCAAGTTGAGCAACTAGAGAATTAATTTATGATACAGATTGTGAATTTGTTTTCTTGATTTGATAAAAAAATTTCTTTTTAGCATTCAAATGCAGTATATATCATTCAGCCAGAAATACCCCACAGAATCTCATTAAAAAGAAAAACAACAAAAAACCCAGGAGACATCTGTGAAAAGCTGTTTTGTTGGTGAGAAATTAAGCTGCCTTTTTTATTTGTTTTATATTTTGTTGTTTGCCTTTTATCTGCTTAGACCATTATCTTCACTTTTTAATATATTTTCCTCTCTATTTGTATAATGAAAATTCATTTATCACAGTTATATTGCACTGTATCTGTGGTGGTTTAACACTAGCTGGATGCCAGATTCCCACCATGGTTGCTGTGTCACTTGCCTCCTCAGCTGGACATGGAGACAAAATAGAATGAAGATTTTGTAAAGATCACTCACCAGTTACTATCATGGGCAACACAGAAAGACTTGGAGAAATTAACTGAATTTATTACCAGTCAAATCAGAGTAGGATAATTAGAAATAAAACCTAAATTTTTAAACATCTTCCTCCCACTCCTCCCTTCTTTGTGGGCTTACTTTCTCTCCTGACTTCTCTAGCTCTTTATGTGTCCCGTTTCAGTAGCACATAAGGGTGGGGCATGGGGATTGTGGTCAGTTTATAACGTCAATTCTGGTGCTTCTTCCTTCTCGGTGTGAGGACTCTTCACTCTGCTCCTGCTCCGGCATGGGATCCTCCCGCAGAGACAGTCCTCCATGAACTTCTCCAATGTGAGTCCATCCCATGGGCTGCAGTTCTTCATTAATTGCTCCAGCATGGGTCCCTTCCATGCGGTGCAGTCTTTCTGCAGGGTCACTAGTCCTGCCTGTGCTCCTCTCTCAGATCCACAGGTCCTGCCAGGAGCCTGCTGCGGCACTGACTTCCCTCATGGTCACAGCCTCCTTTAGGTATCCACCTGCTCCAGCATGGGGCCCTCCATGGACTGCAGGTGGGTCTCTGCATCCCCATGGTCCTCCATGGGCTGCAGGGGCACAGCTGCCTCACCATGGTCTGCACTGTGGGCTGCGGGGGGATCTCAGCTCCAGCACTTGGAGCACCTTCTTTCCTTCTTCCCTGACCTGGCTGCTGCAGAGCTGTGGCTACCACGTATTCTCTGTGCTCTCTCTGGCTGCTAATGCTATTGTAGAATTATTTATTTTTACCTTAAATACGTTATCCCAGAGGTGCTACCACCTTCACTGATGGACTTGACCTTGGCCAGCAGTGGGTCTGTCTGGGAGACAACGGCATTGGCTTTACTGGATGTACAGGAAGCTTCTGGCAGCTTTTCACAAAAACCAGCCATATTGT
The DNA here is from genome assembly GCA_013390105.1 of Tichodroma muraria. Lineage (NCBI taxonomy): Eukaryota > Metazoa > Chordata > Aves > Passeriformes > Sittidae > Tichodroma > Tichodroma muraria. The sequence continues at coordinate 21,284 of WAAG01058316.1, read as the reverse complement.
CCTCCTGCTACCAAAACCTTTCCATACAAATCCACTACACTATCAGAGAAACACTGGCTAGATTTAATGCAAAAATGTCAGATTATTTTATGGTATATTGTTAGTTAAAAGACTAAAGAAAGACTTCAGTGGGTTGAACATTTAACAATGGATCATTTATTTGTCTTTTTCAGTTTGGGAACTGGATCCAAAATCTTTGTGGCAAGAGCTCAGATGCCACACTAAACAACTTACTGTCTAATACTGTAAGAAAGCATATTAAAAAAAAACCAAATTCACAGTGGGGCTAATAAATCTGTGTTGCAGGTAGTCCTTAACTTAATTTCATCCCTGTTGTAACTTCATATTGGAGAATGAGACAAATCTGGCCTTTCTGTATTTGTGCTTTATCTGATTCATAAAACACAAAAAAAAATTTGTATTAAGACAGTTTTTTTTCCTTTATGAGTTCTAAAAACCAGAAGAAGATACATTCTTTGTAAACTATGAAGCATGCGCTCAGTATTATTGTCATTTTGGGAACTCTTTGTAATAGTGTTTAAGAAATATGTGAGAAAAAATATTAGTAGGTGCAACTTTAATACTCATGTACCCATAGCTTACCAGCTGCAGACTGGGGACTTTAACTTCAGGATGCAAGTTGCTACTTGTATGATGTCTATACGAAGAATAAAATGTGTGGTAGAAAGGTACCAGTCCTCTGATTTCTTGCTCCCTCCTCACACTCCACTTTCTGATTCAGGACTTTTCTGATATTATAAATTCTGCATAAACCAGTGTTTGAAATTTTTTCTCCAAAGGCTTAAATATATTTTGAAAACAAATTGCTTGTTAGTAGATTTTAAAACTTTTAGGCAGATGATTTTGTAAATACGCATGTGCAATTATTTGCAAATAAATTAAGTTCATCTTGTTAAATTTCCATGGAAGTTAATGATAATGATCAAATTATTTCAATAAATACCAAATTGAACCTAAAGGAGAAATTCTTCTATAGGTAAGCTAGGTTCTTAAAACAAAATGTAATAGGGAAAAGCAATCCATAAAACAGGAAAGGTAGTTTTCTCATGGAAAATCTAGGGTTTTTTTTTACATCCTTATAAAATCTGAGGATGAATTTGCATTTAGTTATTGCAAATTTAAGATGTCAGCCTTACAACTTTGTTGACATTCATGCTTTCTAGAATAAAAATTACAATAATGTTCAAACATCATCTTGGAATTCCACTTCACATCTTGTAGATGACATGAAGAATTTTCAAAGCTTTGGCTTTGAAAGAGTTACAAGATAGAACATGAAAGTGACTGTGTCTTAGAGTGTGGGGGAGACTAGTGTTAGCATGAAAATTTATGTGCCCTTGTACAATTTTCTTCCAAAAGATAATTGCTTTTATCCTTGTGTAATGGCAAGGGGTTTCTTGCTGTACCATTTTAAACTGTGTGAGCTCAGTCTCTATTAAGATGTTTTACTGCATCAGATTGATTGATTTAATGAACCAAAAAAATATGGAGATACATGTGATTTTCAAGTAACAAGATACTGTATGATGTAATGCTCTAGAAAAGATGATTTGATAGTTTGCTCTGTCTGGAGTATGATTTTGGAACATGACCTCTAATATAGGTGCTGTTTGATTTGAATACACACTTTCTGCCAGCTGGCAAATGTTTCTTGTGTATACTATTGGCCTCTTTTTTCCTTGTTAGCTTCCTCCTTGTCTGCTTTTTGGTCTGTGTCCCAGGAAGAGGAGTAGCATATAGGTATGCCATAATAGAAATATTGCTCTGGAGGTTGCTAGCAGGCTCAAATCTGAACATCTGAACCTAATTTTTTGTAAATGTTATGGGCTCTATACATAAAAGTGCAAATGTTTGTTCCTCTGGTAGATATAACTTATTACAAAATGAAGAAAATTTCATCCACCCACTTTAATTTTTACAAACTCATTATTTGCTTCTGGTAATGGCTCATACTGATTTCATTCTACATTATAAGAGGGAGTGGGGACACAAATATATTTCTCACACCATACATGGGACCACAAGGATTGTAGTGTTCTGTTTCTCACTGGTGTTATGTTCTATTGCTGTGTTAAAACCATGCAGCCATGAAAAACATTGTATTTATGTAACTGTAAAATTACAAACCATGACTGAATAGCAACTAACTTATTTTCAAAACCAGGAAAGAACTAGGAAATGGAGACACAGAAGAAATTGAGATAATAAAGTACATATTCACTTTATTGTCAGTGATGCCTGCTAGAGGCTGACCTGGAACAGAGACGAGACAGAGCAAAAGGATAAAGTAGGTATTTATTAAAAGGCCTCCATGGACACACCTGGGCAGCACAAGAGCCCCATTGGACCACACCCAAGATGCACCCAAATGGTCACAAAATGGCCCCCCGATCACGAGGTCCCACACTTTTATGAGTTCTGGTCCATCAGCATATCAGAGTCAAATTGTCCAACCACAGCTTCAGGTTATGAAGCTCCATCCTTCTTTCTTTTTTCTTCTCACTTCACCATTGTTTTTGTTCTTGGGCCTGAAAATTGTTCTTGGTATCAAGCTAGAGAGAGAGTTGTTTTGTCTATCTACTCTGTGAAGAGAACTTAGTAGCACCTAATATGAAACCTAAAACTACCCACTAAAATAGCACAGAATCCAGAAAGCATAAAAGCTAAAACTTAAGGCATCATCACCAATAGTATGTAGGAGTTTGGGACCTGCTAATGAAACACAAGATGAAAGCATAATTTCTCAGTTGACAGATTAGTTCTCTTTCATTTCTGAATTGATTTAATTTCTTTTTAATTCAGAAGAAAACATTGTGCCATGTGACTGTTTTAACTTTTCTATATTTTCTTCAAACAAAAGATTAGCATTCAAGAAATCATGCAAATCTCCCTGCATTGCAGTTCTAGGATAAAGTCCTTCATTTTATTCTCCCTGTTAGTAATGCTATGCTCCCATTTATTTATTTATTTATTTGGTACTATATACTTTTTCAAAAAAGGGCCCTAAAGTCAGACTTCTTATTTATCCCAATATGTGCTTTATATTTCCATTTATTCTTTGTAACACTTGCATTTATGTACAGTTTCTGCATATGTTGTAGCGCTTATCTCAGTACTGGATTCAATCCTGCATTCTCACACCTTTTTCAGTGAATTTCCATGGAAAATCCATAATTTTCTACAATGAAAAAGAAATGTGCAAAGCAGACAACAAAAAGATTCCTTCCTTTCTGGGACACTGCCCGTCTTTCTAAATTTGAAGGACCCCATCCAGGTCCTAGGTCAGGTGTCTACCCTCTTTTACTTTCCGATGTTGCTGCTGCAGTGACCTGGAGGCACCACCATGCCCTTCTCTGCAGCTGTTCCCTTTTAGATGTGGAAGACGGGGGCTGGTTGCAGGCCTTTCATGTCCCTGCAAGCTGTCACAATTTGCTCTTTTGGAGCTGGTGCTGAGTATCAGCACGCCATTCTTAGCAGCACTGCTGATTGTTTTCCATGAAATAGTACCTACTTTTTCAAAATATAACTCCTAAATATAACTGGAATGTAATTTATGATGTTTCTAAATGAGATGCTTTAAATGACAGAACTGTCCTCTATGTAAAAACAAACCTTCTAACTGTGTTGTCTTACCAGTTACTCCAGTTAGTGTGCTGTGTATTCTGAAGGATAGGGTATGCCTAATGTTGTATATAAGTCCCAAGTACTATTCTATTGGTGTTTAATTAGGGAGGTTTTGAGAAACTTACTCCTATATACTTCAAATATTTCCTTGACTGCATTAAACAAGATTGACCACTTCTGACTGTGGCTCCATGCTATGGAAATTAAAGCCATAGTTTAAATTTAATTTTTTGAATTTTAAGTCTCTAACCAGCCTTAAAATGTAGCTGTCTTTTTTTCTTTATTCTTCTCTATTTAGTCTGAATAATTCTCTTGTTTCAGTGTTCATGGTAACCTATTAAATTTTCTGGTTTTACATGTAGTTTTGTTTCTTGATCAATCAGTTTTCATTGATTTATTATTTGTAGTAACCTTTATAGAGGTATTTTTATGCACTTCTTTGTAACATGGATCTTCTCTTAAAGTCAGTATTTGTGAAAAATTCCTAAATTCCTTAATGAATGCCTTAAAAATATTCATATTCACAGAGTTTTGAATATCATTGAAACTTTTGTAAATTAATAAAAGGTTCTATCTTCTTCCTTTCTTGAACATATGGAACATTAGTTGATATTTTTTCTTAGGACTCAGTCTTCAAACACTATAATCAAAACATAGATTTTATTCATCTGCTCATTTTCAAATAGGAAATTCCCCGGGCCTTTCCCTTCCAGCCAAATCCAGCAATACCAGAATTGCAGGCAATTATTTATTTATTTATTTATTTTTAGCCTGGGTTTGAAGATTTTTCTCTGTAGTGAACATATTTTTTTTTTTTAACCACTGTGCCACCCTTTCTGATTTTTGATATGTTCACTTCAAAGCTTTGCTACTTAGTGTGTGAAATTCATCTATCTTCTGGCAAAATCCAGGCTTTCAATTTTGACAGTTTATTCAGTGTGTTTATTATTTTCTGTATGAAATAATTCATGTCCCACTGCCCTAATGCCTTGCCTTACTTTCCTTTTTTCTTTTGGATTATTAAGTCATTACTTAGTCCACTCTTATATTCTGCACTAAAATATGTCTCCAAACTTTCAGAACTGTTTTTGGTCATGCATGTGCGGTTTATATGCAATATCCAGGATTTCCAGTAGAATACATTATTCTCCAACATATGTATAGATAAGCTCTGTGAAGAATCTTACATGGATTCAGATGTATTTCACAGAATCACAGAATCACAGAATCACAGAATCACAGAATAACAGAATCACAGAATCACAGAATGGGTGAGGTTCGAAGGGACCACAGTGGGTCATCCAGTCCAAGCCCCTTGCTCATGCAGGGTCATCCTAGAGCACAGGGCACAGGATTGTGTTCAGATGGTTCTCAAATATTTCCAGGGAGGGAGAATCCACAGCCTCTCTGGCCTACTGTTCCAGTGCTCAGCCACCCACACAGTAAAGTTCATCATGTTCATGTAGAACTTCTTGTGCATCAGTTTCTGCCTGCTGCCTCTTGTCACCACTGAGAGGAGCCTGGATCCATTCTCTTGATGAGGTCCCCTCCCACTTGTCTCTAGACTGAACAGGCCCAGCTCCCTCAGCCTTTCCTCATAAGAGAGTTGCTTCAATCCCTTACTCATCCTTGTTGCCCTCCACTGGTCCTGCTCCAGGAGCTCCATGTCTCCCTTGCCCTGAGGAGCACAGAACTGGACACAGCACTCCTGATGTGGCCTCACCAGGGCTGAGCAGAGGGGCAGGATCACCTCCCTCAGCCTGCTGGCAATGCTCTTCCTAAAGCCCCACAGGATCCCATTGGCCTTCTTGGTCACAAGGACACTCTGCTGGCTCATGGACAGTTTGTTGTCCACCAGGACCCTGAGGTGCTTCTCTGCAGAGCTGATTCCCAGCAGGGCAATCCCAGCAGGGCAATCCCCAGCCTGTGCTGGTGCAGGGGGCTATTCCTCCCCAGCTGCAGGACCCTGCTTTTGCCTTTGTTGAATTTCAGACAGTTCCCAATTCTCTAAGGTCCTTCAGAATCATGGCTAGAAAACTTATTTACAGCAGCTACAATAAGCCATGTTCCTTGAAATTAGATTTTTGAAAACACTTCAGAGAGTGAGAATGCTGGGAATGCTTAGTCAGTTATCGTTTTATTCGGTTCTACTCTTTAGACTGCAGTGGGTTGCAAGGAAACTTCAGGAAAAGCTTTCCATGATCTGTCCCTAAAATTTCACCCTTCTGGTTAGCTATATAGAAACACAAGAAAAAGCTTTATGTTAGCTTCTGGATGTGAAGTAATGAATTAGCATGTTTTGGGTCTGCTTTTGTTGTTGTGTTTATTTTTGGTTTTGTTGGTTTGGTTTGTTTGTATTTTAAGGTATTGGTTTTCTTTGAATACAGATGTGTAAGAGATTAAGATAGGTGAGCATGGGAGTCCATGAAACTATACCAGCATTTTCATTAAAAGGTATCGAATAGATAAGACAATAAAACAAAATTTTGTTTAGTAAGAACTGATTTTTTATAGGTGTGAGAGCAGGCTTTGACCAATCCCACAGAAATTGATTTTTTGGTATAATGAAACTGAATATTAGACACAGTCTAATATTAATAACTTAATACTGTAAATAACTTAATACTGTAAAACTGTTATATCATAGAAGTATTGTATGTGTTTGTAATTCTCCCTTACTTTATCAACATATTTAGTTCTTAGATGTTTATTCTTCAGAGATTTGTTCTAAGATGAGAGTTAAAGACCAGTTCTCATAAAGCTGCCATGAGATTATGGTACTTACTTTCTGAAAATCTTATGAACTCTTTTTACTTTCATTTTCTTCTGCTGTCTTTTTGAATAGAGCAATACTAGCAATTTACTGCCTCGTGTTGTCCTGTGCAGAGACTAAGGTCTTGGACTACAAATCAAAAATGGCTATTTCTTTACTTTTTCTGTACCTTGTTGGTTTTTATTTTATTATTTTTTTTTTTTCATGGTGGGGTGCATTTGGATGATATATTTGCCCTACTGAGAGCTTCAGGAATCTGTAAAATCCATATTGAAACCCATATCTTCATTATCTCACTTCTAAGTATTCTAATAATTACAAATGTAGCAGGGTTTCTGTTGTGGCAAAGATGAATAAATTAATCTCAAGTGGTCCATTATCAAAGGTGAAAAAAAATCCTCATTTTTTTTACAGGTGAAAAATAATAATCCATATTCTGATTACCAGAAAACATTTATTAATTGCTATTCAGTAAGCACCATCTGAAAAATTATGACTATTCAAAGTGCAGTTACTTTTTAGATGTTTTTAAAGAAAGAAATCATCATCATGTCCACATGCATATCTCCTTCATATAACTCCTCATAATACCAAACTAAATTAAAATTAAATAAATCTGATAGTCATTTCAAGTTTAATACTACTTTTCAAATTCCTCCAATACTCAGCAGTTTCATCATGGGCCCAGGAGAACACAACTGCTGTATTTACAGAGACAGCTGCTTTAGTATCTTGAGATAATTCATCAGAAGTCTTTCACTGCACGACAGGGAGTTTGAATTACAGTTGTAGTCAGTACCATGGAGTTAATGGATGTGATGATTTTGGTCAGTGGCGTCCTGTTCCTATTGCTTTGTTAACCAAAGAGTGCCTTTCTTTGGGTAGCAAGGAGTGAGATGGACTTTGAGTCCCAGACTGTGTAAGTCTGTACGAGGAGTCTGCATGAATGGAGGCAGCAGTTCTTTCTAGTCAGCAAAACTCAGAACATGCTCCAGGAATGATTCACGCTTCTGTTTACCATTGTTCTTTCTTCTGCTTTACGTGCAGAAATCTCTTCTGAGAAATGGTTGTCTGACAAAGCTGAGGTAAATTACTTACTAAAGAATTTCTTCCTGTGATATTCTGGCATTTTAAACCATAGTGGCTGATGCAAATATAGTTTGCGTTAAGCACTAATAGCAATATGTAAAGTCTGTCTACCTGTCATGCATTCTTTTTTTTCCATTTATAACCTCCTACTGTTGTAATCAGAAAAATATTGGTTTGAATACTATTCACTCCATTGTAGAAATAGACTCTTTTTATTGTTTGGTAAAAGCATATGCTTTAGGGTACATTTATGCACTGATGATTGCCAACTAAGAGTCTATAAGAAATATGTATTATTCATATATTTCTTCAGCATTTCTATTTCAGTTTTCAACATCCACTTTTATCTTCATAAAAATACTTAGGCAGGAAATTAAGAGACTAGTTCCTTTCTTGTCTAGTACTGTACATCAATCAGTGTTCTGGCAGTAAGGGATGACACAGACTGTAATGTATGGGATAGACAGCTTTTCTTAAAAGAGTGAGCAATACACAGCATAACTGAAAAAAATGTTTTTTTCTGCATTCTCGCTCATCTTGATTCTTACCAGAGTATGTTTCCTTGGATGTTAAAAGTCTCTCTCCCTCTTCCTCCCTCCCAAACAGAGTCAGTACCATGTTTGCCATGAAGTCACATCATCTAAATATCATGGTGGATGTGAAAGGAGGATGTGCTCTGCTAGGTGCATCACTGTCTTGAAATACTACTGCCTCCAAGAGAGCCTACTACTCTAACAAAGGAGAAGAATTAGTACTGAGCTAGAAAATCAAACAAGTGTTAGTGTAAAATACCTTTTTTAACCTCAATTCCAAAGATGGTGTTTTTCCTTTTATGAGTAGGAAACAGATGCATTTATTGTAGTAAGCGATAACTCTACCTCTAAGACAGTTACAGCAAAACATATTTTTGTATATTTTTTGTATATTTTGTATATATTTTATGTATACCTGCATAAGGGTCTAGTCAAGTAAAAGATAATTATTAATTTGGGGGGGTTATGTCAGCAACATTCATACACATACTGTAAATATTTTTAACTTAGACATTTCCTTTTCACTTATAAAGAAATATCAGTTACTGAATCCATAGATTTATTGATTACTTCTGGAGATAAACACAGAGTTACCTTTATGTCAATAATGATTATTTTATGGTTTGCCATGTTTGTAATTTCAAAATAAATAATGGAATTGCATTTTGTTCTCTGACAGAAATAATTAACTACCTCTGCACAGTGTTTCCGTAGCACATATCTGCCAGTGATTTAGATTGTTTGTGTACTCATGCTACAACTGACTAGGGCGAGGGAGAAGACATCTGTCATCTAATTTATTTTTCACTGCATTATGTATATAAAGTAAATGCTGGTTATGCATTAACGTTAGTGAGATAGAACATTTCTTTGCATATTTTTTCTGCTTCTAAACTGCCACTTTTACAGCCTTATGTTTAGAAAATAAATGAGTGTCTTCTATGCCTTCTGTTGCCTGTAGTACAAATTTCAGAGGTCTGTTAGAGGCAAAGAACTAATAGAACCATGTTCAATGAATCTATCCTCTGATGGAGAGATTTGTCTTATTTGTAGTGAGAGGAGAATGAAAAAGACTTTTTTTATTCACTTCTCATAGGGTAGTAGCTAATATGTTGTCCTGTCTTCCAGTCTGTAAATATTAATCCCAGCATCTCTGTCTGATGGGTGCCTACCTCCTCAGGCACTGGCTGGTTAAGCACTGGTCCGAAAAATGGGTTACCCTTTCTGTATGAATTATTTCCCTCAATAAAATTAGCACACTATATGAATAAAATTCCTCTTACTTTTATGTTCTGTGAAGTTTCACAATACTTCAAAACAATCTTTCAGACTGATTTTAATGTGTTCCTCTCAATTTCAGTTCAGGTCCGGTATCTGGCTTTGTCCTTGGCTTCATGAAAGAGAATATGCACACAGAAAATCTCCACTCCTTTATCTTTGGGCCTTGAAAGTTACCTGCCCTTAATTGCTCTGTAACAAAATAAGCAATGAACTTTTAATTCCACAAGGAAAAAAAAGAACATTCAGTGGTATTTACAAGATCTTTTGTTTCTTTTTATCTTAGTACATTTCTAATTATGCTTTTTATTTATATTACAGAAGTGCTGAAGATTTCCAATTAGGAATGGGTCCCTTCTATATTAATGCTCTGTCGAAAACGGATTGTGCCATTCCCTGAGGAATTTTCAGTTTGATTTAATTCACAAAACTGAATTAATTTAATAATTTGAAAGAATAGCTGTTATAAAGTAAGTCTATTGTATCAACCTGTGTGATTTTAGCTTGGTGCTTTATGCTTTACTTTGATATTTAGCTTTTAAAATCAGATGCCCAAGCTGTGAGCACCACTTTGGTCATTTTTACCTACCCTCACCTCCCCCCTCTGGAAGATTTAGTCCTTGAAGTTAGAGACAAAAGCTTTCTAGGCTGCACTGAAGAATGGAACAAACATTTTGAAAACTATTTCATGAGATTTGGGCCTTTTAAGTTTTAAATGTTTACGGCTTACAATACAGTGAAAAAAATCATAGCTGCAGTTGGTTAAGCAGAGTTATACAATAGCATAAATACAGCAGGGTTTGCATTTATATTTCCATGACAGTTTAAAAAGTGAATCAGTCTAAATACATAGAAGACTGGTATGCACACCAAGAAAATATCCAGACTGCCATTACTTTTAAACATTAATCATGTGTCATCACTAGGTCATTCTCTTTGAAAAGGGTTTCACTGAAGTCCTACTCTTGCTTGCAGTGCCACAACTGCAATGTGGATCAGGAAAACCTCATGAGCAACAGGAAACCTAAGTAGGAACAGATGCAGTATGCAGAAATCTTAATTTTGTGGCAAAATCATTTGATAATTTCCCTGAAATTACTGGAGTCTTACATCAGTTTTCCTCCTGACGCCCTAGGACACACAGCAATCAGTGGAGCCATTTTGAACCATGTCTCAGAATATACCCAGATGCTAAAACATCCTGTCAAAACGTCTGATGGTGAACTGTTTTTAATCTAAGCATTCATAATTAATATTGTACTATGCACAGAAAATTAATATAATACTTACAGTCACTGATATGCTATTTTTTTTGTTTGTTTTTTGTCTGGGTAGATGATGAATGGTATTATGGCCCTAACAAAAACTGTGTTATTTTTATTCATTACACAATTTTTTTTCAGATTCTATACTAAAAATTTTATACCACAATATTATTATAATAGGACAGGTGATTTTTTCAGGCTAACTGAATGAATACAAATAATTTATTTAAATCCTTCTATTTGCATATTTAATCTCAAGGATCTGTTTATGACTAAAACAACATCACTGACATAATCACATAAGATAGTATTATTGTAATTCATATCTGTATTACTGAAACCTCAGTTATAGACCAGACAGCTGCGGGTCAATTTTTCTGTGAGTTAGAAACGAAGTATATAATCAAGATAACACAAGTATAAAGATGACCAGGAAAACACAAAGATTCAAGTAACTACTGTAAATCAGCTTAAAGTGCAGTGCCCAATGGACATTTTTGCCTTTCCACATACTTTTTTGTATGTAACAACATTTAAATAAGCATTATTAACATTTTACAACAAAAGTGGCCTTATTTCAAAATAAGAAATGAGACTTTCTGATAATACTAAATATTTCCTTAATCTGAATATTAGGATGAATGTTGTATTGCCAAGAAACTATGTTAAGTCGTGGAGATATCTCCTATCGAGATGTCCTCAGACAAAATGGCAGAGTAGATATTTTTCTGTAAATCTCTGCCTCTCTGTTTAAAGGGTTTGACCCTTCTACTAATCCAGTATAGACTATATGTAGCTTTTATTTTGACCAATAATGTAGGCTACTATAATTTATAGATGGGTGATAAGGACGGACAAAACAACATAATATTTTAGAAAGTGCAAAAACGAATTTACTGCATCTATCGTATACCTTAATTTATATTTTAGGCTACTCTTCAACCTGGCTCTGTCATTTTTGCTAAGAAACAAGATTCCAGTTCCCATCTATACGTCTTAAATGAGGTATTGAACACTTTTTGATGGAATACAACCATAGAATTGCTGTACAGTCGACATAATTATTCAGTTAACCCCTACAATGTTATTTACTCCTCTTTTTCTCTTCAAGAGAGAAAAAAGTGGGGTACCAGTGAAAGTGAAGAAGAAACAGATCAAGAAATATTCACTAGAAAAAGAGGTGCAAAATTTCAAAGTAGACTACAGAATTATTTTCTCCTGTACAGCTCCTAAATTACTGATTTTTAAGCTCTTTTATGTTTATCTTAGGTCTTTAGAACTATTTATATAAGCTGTTAGTCTGTGTTGAGAAACTTTACAAAATTATACTGCATGGGTTTTTTATATATTTAGGGCTAGTTAAAATTTATGTTTCATTGAAAGTTGATAGTTTTTTTCCTTTTTCACTAATTTTTGTCCTTTAGAACACACTCCAGTTCTATGTCTCTTCTTCCTCCTTTCTTCATCTCAGGTTTATATCTTCTAATTTATGAATCAAATGTTGTTTACCAGCCTATCACTGTAAATCTTTCATGAGCTTATGCTGGATTTACACTGAGGAAAAGGAGGGAAAATTGGCTTCACGCCTCTTATGCTGTATAATCTCTCTTCCCTCTAAAATACTGCATCTCCAAACATGGTGCAGATACAAAACCCCCTGGAGCTAACACAAAAGCTCTTGTCCATGGCAACTGTTTTCAGCCACAATCTCTTGCTCAATTCTTTCTTCCTTGATTGGTGCCTTTTGCCAGACCCACCTCTACTATTTTTGTTTCAATCCTTCCCAGAAGGATTTATCTTAATTCTTTTGTTGCATGTCTTCTTGATCTTGTCCATAGAGTGAAGGTTTTCTGTCAGCTCACTGAATCAAAAAATGGGACAATTAAACAGTTACTCTGAGAGGCAAATGTATTTTTCTCCTCATCCTGACGATGAGACACTAACTAAACACCAATTTCAAAAAGAGGGCATGTAATTTTTAATAAAATTAATATGTTAATTAAATTCATTTAATTATTTTAAAATTCCTGAACCTACCATTCTCACAGCATTTTTAAACATGTATCTATATTACATCCAAACTGCTTCTTTACCTAATAGAAAAATGTTATACATGATATAGGACTCACAGAAAGTTTTATATCCAGTGAGATCAGCACAGAAAGGAACAGTTTTCTGCCCTCTAATAAATCTTGCAAGTCTCCATTAGTTATGTGCAAGCGTATTCACTCTGAACAGAATGTGTTATTTTGTACTTGAGGCCATATTTCACAAAGAATAAATTGTGCCGTGCTGGGTGTCTTGCCAGGCCTTTCTGTTGTAATGAATCTGAGGGCTGCTCTGTGACTCCCGCGCCCAGGACGGTGGCAGTGCCCGAGTGCCAGCAGCTGTCACTGCCCCAAAAGTCCTGCTCTGCTTCCTATGGCCTTCCAAATACCCCTAGCAGGAATTTTCTTCTCTTATCCCAATTCTAACAAAGTATGAAGAAATGAGAGAAGTGCAATTTAGTGTGAACCTCTCCTGCTGACTAATGTAAAAGTTGCGTGTTAGCCTGTGAATCTGTAGCACTTCCACTGTCATTTGACACTGAAAGCAGCTGTCAGTGAATATTTACCTCAAAGGAGTCTTCTGATCCATATTTATTCCCAAACCTTTAAATTTTATATTTTTCAATATTATTTGGAGTCTTTTTTATTGCTGTTAACCACATTTTATATTGAATTTCTATAGATAAATGGATTAAATTTTTTATGTACTTCAATTCTGCTAGGATGGGGCTCATTTTGTTGAAGGTCTTCTTTTTTGCAAACAGATTAGGCACACTCAGCAGTCACTGAAATGCTTTACCTGTAATCAGAAATTCCCTGCTAAGTCACTCGTCACAGTGGAGATGATAGAATCTCAATTGAAACCATTCATATTTGATTTATCTTATAACTAGTTATACTATCTAATTAGAACTTGAGGATTAAATTTTGAAATGGAGTATTTTAATGCAGTTAAATTGCTCTAGGATCTAGGAAAGTAAACCCGTGTGACATTTTATTTTAATACTACTGTACAGCTTTTCACTTGAATATTGACAAAATGTAACATATTTTTAGATGTGGTTCATCTAGCAGTAACATCCAATTTGTACTAAATACTAGAAGCCAGAACTCTTCACATCCTGTAAAGACCATGATTAAGGCTTATCTAATATACATGACCAAAGACTTTAGTTATTGAACTTTTATTAAATAGCTTAAGACAATCAGTTCTCTATATTTAAAAGGAAACATTTTACATCTTAAATATAAAAAAAACCACCCCATAAAATACACTGCTTTTCATCAAACATTTTGCATTCTGGGCTATATGAAAAACAAGTTTCAGGATTTCTAGTAAATCTCTTTCCTTTTTTTAATCTATACTTCATACTTTTGAGAGAAGATAGTATTTTGCCTGTATCAAAATATTAAATATGTAATTCTGCTTTCATACCAACAGATGTATGTCTTGATCTCTGGTTTAAACTGTTCTGGAAATAGGCAGTGTGATGAAGGAGAGAATTTCCAACACTGCCCTGGGAATGAGGATATTGTGGGTCCCAGTTTTGGTGCAAGACCTTTGGCTAGCTGGGTAATTTTTTAGTGTAAGAGTTTTCTATTTGTAAAACAAGAAGAGGAGTATTTACTTATGCATTAAATGATTTTTCATTAAAAACCACTTGAAAAAGTGAAAATGATTCAGGAATTGAAAATAACCAAGGTGCCTTCTTAAGAGAAGAGGTGACTTTATGGCAGTAAGGAACTTTCTTGTGCAGTGCCTTACTGAAAAATTGGAGAACAATGTGAAAAACAGATTTTGATTTGACACAAAAAGCAAACATTTACTCTTTAATTCTCCATCAAAGCTGGTATCACTGTAAATGCTGAGCTGTCAATAACTGAGACTTTGTCAAAATTCTAACTCCAGGCAAACAGGAGAGAAAACTGTACTGACGTAATGATTTTTTCTATTTTCTTGTTTATGTTTAAAAGGGAAAAATACTTGTTCATTTGTAATAGTGTGGGAGAAGGCTTACTTGTTAACAGAAAAATTACCTGAGGAAAGAGGAATAGAAGCAGCCAGTTAATAACTTATTGCTCTCTCTGATGTTATTGGAAGACAAGCTCTAGGAAATTACTGTAGTTGTATAGAGACGAACACTCTGCATACAACAAATTGTTACACAGAAGTCTGGAATGCACAAAATTATGACTATGTCTAGTGAATTTTTAGGCCATCTAGAAAGTATAAAGTATTTGGTTTCTGAAAATATAACTAATTCATTATGTTTCAAGTTGTCACAGGTCTTTGACATAGCATTTTTTGTATATCAGCAACAATACAGTTGTTCATCCACTTGCTTCTCTGTGTTACATTTCTGCCACTCTGAAGTGGCTTCTCTCTCTGACATGGCAAACTAGGACACCTGAGCCACTCAGGTTCCACAACATTAACTAATCCTAGATTGCATTAGTATATGTGAAGGTGCTGAGACTGAAGGTCTTAAGGTGCATGTACTTTCTTCGGGAATTCAAAAGATGGCAAACTGCAACAAGGAGCTCATACACGTCTGGATAAAAAATCTGACTCTGTCAAGTCAGATTGGGGTTTTTTGTCTGGGAAAACATTGCTTCCACCGTACAATCAATTTCCAAAAAATAGGATAATTTGCTAATTTTGCAAAACGGAAGGATAAAGCCAGGAGTCTGAGAAGTTCTGTTGACCGGTTTTCATCACTTTATCCTGAATTAATTTCTGCTTTAGAAAATATGTATTTCTTGTTTTGCATTGACTGTGTTTGTCATTGACAGAGAAATTCATCTGCACTACCTGACCCCACATGACCATCTGTCTGTTTTGGCTGGGCAGTGATGCCTGTAAGCACAGATCTGACCTCAGCCACTGGCACATTACAACCAAGGTCATCAAACCAGTTGGAGGCCTTGCAGGAGTCAGGCTGGCTGATGGAAAAGTTTTGAGAGGTCCTTTCCCAGCAGCTCTTCTGTCAGACCACAGGGGCAGCAGTACTGCACCACCAGCAAATTTGGGAAATCCTATGAGTCATGAAAATCAAAGCCTACGTTTGTGGGTTTTTTGTTTTGTTTTTGTTTTTCACACTAAAAAGTTTTTGAATAATCATTAAATTGCGTCTTAAAGCTATTTTTAGCAGTCAAACTATCCAGAACCTGATATCTATACGAATAGCACCTTTCAGTAATTAAAATACACAGTTAATATTAATCAAATTTCCAAAGAAGTGATTAATGTTCTTAAGTTTGTGCAATCTCTAATAAGTCTTTAGATTACTTATGGTTGCTATAAAATAACTTTTAACTGTGAAGGTATGCTTATATGTATATAGAAAAATAATGCTGAGTTAAAACCCAAGTCAAAAGTTATCTCTGTTTTTTGTTCTAGTTGTTGTGAACTGAAAATGTGATTGTACTAATATTATAAATAGTCATGCTGCTTTATGTCACATATTCATTAAAAAGCATTTTTTCCTACCAAGTGCAACTTATAAATAAGGTATAAGTGGTATAAATGGAGGTAATTATTTTAACTTATATATTTGTGAATGCGGTTTTAGAGAAAACTTTCTCTGAACAATATCTCTGAATTTGTATGTGATTTTTAATAGTTTCTTTGGTTTGAATCCGTAGTATCCTTGGAGTGATAATATATTCCCAATCCTCTGGACCAGGACAATTTAATTAAGAAATCACTCTAATGATCTCCTTGCTGACTACTTCTAAATTGTTTAATTAAGGATTTTGGGTTTAGCCCTTTAAAAACACCATCTTTCCAAACCTGGCCCAAGTTACTCTGTGTCCTAGCAGCATTTTCAGGCTTAATGATACACTGAATATTTCATTATTGACCAGCCTGAGTCCTGAGTGATTTCCTGATGTCTTCTCAGCAGAAGCTGCTTAGACTTAGAATGTTTATTAGTTTGGGTCTCCTGAGCAATTTTTTTTCCCCAAAGGAACAAATTAATTCCTCAGTAGAATGGAAGATTTCTATCTTTTGGTAGTCCAATGAGAGAAAAAGACCTGGGTTCAAACAACATCCAAAGGCGAAAGAGCTTAAACATAAGGGGAAGAAATTTCTAATGGAAACAGTGAAGCACAATCTGTAGACTATTCCTAGCAGAAGGAAATTGAAAATCCATCTTTTCTGGAGAGATTAGTTATTGCTTGTATTTCTGTGAGAACTGGTGCTCTTTTTTAATTGTTTAAGTCCTTGATGAATTAATTATTTCAGCTCTTTCCAGGAAGGGTTTTCAATATTCATTTAGCTCTTCCTAATGTCCATATCGATAAATATAATAATTAGTCCTTTATATTCTGGACTTCTGTAGTAATGACTCAGGCAAAATACTTTTTATTTACAGAACCAGAAGCAACAGTAGAATTTCCCTTTATCTCTGCTTGTTTCCTCTTTCAAAGGAGTCACTCAGGAAGAACTGTGGATATTTCTGATTACCTTCATTGCCTCTTCGCTTGTTTTTGCTGCCATTGTTACAGTCATTAGACAAGTAAACAAAACTTGCTGTTCATTCTTTAAAAATAAGACTTCTGTGGTGGATAATTTTAAACAGGTCTCACTAGATCATGTGTATACGCATATTATTTTTACAGAACTGAAGAATAGTTAAAGGATGAGAGATGAATACGAGGCCTCCAGGATGATGCGCTTTAGGATGACGCTGGAGCTGAGTGTCCTTGCGCTCTCCGAGCCTCCCCTGTGGCTGTTATCAGCCTCCCTGTGCCCCTGCTCGCAGGGAGCTCTGCAAGCCCCTGGGCTCTTCTCTTCAGAGCAGAGTAGCAGTGCTCTCTTGCTGCACGAGCTGGCTTCCAACGGGGTACTGACAGCACAGGGGTGCTGAGGGCAGTGGAGAGCTCTGTGCCGCAATGAACCACTCCTACCATGCTGCTTCTCAGCTTCAAGAACCATTGCTATAAGGAAGAAAAGCACCTTTTCCCCACGTGAGGTTAAAACAAAGTTTTCTTCAGTGTGTCAAAGAAATGCAATGTCTGGTTTGAATAGAACTTGACAAATGGTCCATAGCCAAAACTGTGGATATGTGGGATGATACTTGGGGAAAGAAGAGACTTTACTGTCTGCTGTGGCATTGATACTGGACACATTCTTTAATTTGAATTAATTAAAAATATTAAATGAGACTTTAGATTTTAATATAATTTTTAGGCAAAAAAAATTTCAGATTTCTTTTGCTATAGAAAAAACCTGCTGCGTGATACTAGTTTTTCTAAAAAATTGAACTTTTGTTATGATTATGACTAGCATTATTCCTTTTTGTCTCTTTGAGGGGGTAGGAGTGGCTGATAAAACCAAAATTCTCAACTGCATTTTGTACTGATTTTTTTTTTCCTCCTGACATCATGTGACCTGAGACAAAAGCAAAGGTGAGTTTTATTCTTCTCCTTCTGGAGAGAACTCATAGTAGTGTGAATGTAGGATTCTTAGGAATGACTTCCATACACAGGGGGCCAACCTGTCAGAGAGTGTGTTAAGAACAAAGAATGAAGAAGTGAAGAATGCAGAAGTCAAATCAGAATTCCTGAATGTACTAAAGTCTCATCATCGCAGACAGAAAAATATCCTGGACTCCGGGTAAACATATTATCTCAATTATTATTCTTTGTGGAATACAATCCCCAGAGTAAACTACACCACTAGGCTCCCTCACAGTGTAAAATATTTAGCTCTGCACTTTTGAACTTTTGGTCTAATAGCAATGGTGCTATTTTATGCTCCATAAAGCATGCTGCACTCTGGTAACCTCTTGCCTATACTGCACTTAATTTCATGAAATGTTTCCTTCTCTTTATCTCTGGTCCATCCTCTTTTCCCAGGATCTCTGGAAAGGCTGCAAGAGTCTCATTTCTTTCAAGCCATTTATTCCCCAGCCCTTTCGGCTGCAGGTTTCCAAGTACTGCAGGAACAGTCATTTAAGTGTTTAGGAAAATACATGAGCCTCTTTAAAATTGGGGCAAAAGGGAAAGAATGAAGAGGATTAGAAACCCATGGAGGAAGCTAAGAGAAATGAATCCCTTATTTTGCCAAGGATACACCTCTGGATGAAAAATATTGTTCTTGAATATTGTGCATCTTCTAAAGTGTTTTCTTTTAAGTCAGCAGATTCATCAAGCTATTGCTCCACATGTTTCATACTTCCTTTCAGCAGGACCTGCCATCTTGACTCTCCAAAGCTTTTAGAAAATGAAAGCTCCAAAGCTTTTAGGATGACGCTCCGGCTGCTCTCTGCCTGGGGCTGTCTGCAGCACTCATGTCTAGAGGCAATATTTTCTCATAGCTGGAAGAGCACAACTGGAAGAAACAATCTAATTCTGCTGGACAACAGATGACTCGTTGGTCCTTCTTCTCTTATGGTGTGTGAATGTGCACTACAGTACAATAAATTTGTGAGAAAGCCTTATTACAAGCTGGAAAACAGTTATTTTGCATTCAGGAGCTTATCAAGAGGTTTCTCAGTAGCATGAAGGAGCAGAATAACAAGGGAACAGTCAGTATATTTAATCTAAGATGGACTCACAAACTTTTTTTTCAGCTAAGATATTGTTTTTAGTTCACATGTGCTGTGCACATTTTTAAGGCAGGATTAGTTCTTGGCCCTGCTGATGTCAGTGAACCTACACCAGCAAAAGTTTGGCTAAGCCGTTTCTCCACACTTAGTCAGAAAGACTTCAAGCCCCTGAGAATTAGGAGGTTCTCATTCCTGTGTTGCTTATGAAAGCAAAATAATGCCTTCAGTAAAATACAATCTTTTAAAAGAAACACAGGGAAATGCTCCATGCAGTAGCAACTAAGAGGGAACAAGGTACTTTTAATGTTGACATTGATCAGAAAATTTTTCACTTCATATGAAGAGAAAGTGATGCCTATTAAGTCTGACCAACTTCTGAAGTGTCTTTGTTCCTGATCATATTAGCACCCATTTCACCAGCAATACAAAACAAGACACAAAAAATTGTGTCTGCCTGGCATGTAGAGTAAGCATCTGTCAGGATATTTGCATCTACAAATAGATCTACCTGCCTGTAAAGAATCTAAGGAAATAGAAGATTAAAACCTGGCTGTTTCTATCCTGAGAATTATTTGTGGAGTTTGATTGCCCACAGTCCACAGGGAATTTAACTTTGCCCCACTATGCATCACAGAGAGCACTTAAGCTGTGTTATCATTAATTTAAGAACCCAGAAGTTTACCACTGGGAAAAGAAGGGCAGGAGGGGAAGGAGACCCAAGAGGTACGCAGTAGTGATCCTTGGGTTATCCCCTCCATAGAAAGCATCATCACAACAGGCATTAATGGACCCCCTTGTAACCAGAGTCCACAGGATATTGAATTCACACCAATCCTATGGTGGTCTAATAAAAGTATTACCTCTCTCCAGTGACCTTTCCTCCTGCAGTGAAACAGGATTTCTTCTATGGGCATGGTCCCTCTCAAGTAGCCCTAATTTACAGGGAGGTTTAATGTGACTAAGGATACAATAGGGGATAAAATGATAAAATTCCACTTTGGTGTTGTCACCCCGAAATCTTTCAGGGCATTTAGTTAATGTACCAAAATTTCATCATGATTTTCCTCCTTCAAAATGTATTTCAATTGGAAGAAAAAGAAGTCAGCAACAAAAAGTGCCTAGACACAAATTATATACCTTAATTTTAAAAAATTATTTATGTTTTAGTATCCTTAATATTCCACAATTTTTTCTTCTCAATTGTGTACTGGATTTGTACCTTACCATTCATTATTCTACCTAAAAACCAGATTTTCAAAAGTGGGGATATAACACCTGTGATTTTTTGCTGAGATCTTTTGACTGATTTTTACATTCTAAAGTGTAGAAATGTCCACCTGAATCGGTGATGGAACCACATGTCACACAATTTGCTCCAATTACATTTGTGATAAACTGTCACATTTCTGTTTGACTAAAATGTATTTTAAAGACAGGAAATCAGTTTTGAAATGAAGTTGTCAAGAAATGGAGAACTATTCTTTACCTCAGTAATTTATTTGTAGAGTTGACCCACTAGCCACTCATAATAACAGATGTGCACCTTTATTTTTAATATAAATCTGCATGGATTTAGTGCCCAGACTTTTAAAGCAGGCTTTTTTTTTTTCTATTAAAGTAATATATTTCTATTGTTAAAAAGGTTAGTATTGTATTTTCTTGGATGTATTCAAATACTTTGATTAAATAATATCTCAGGCTTCTCTTTTGATTAATTAAATTGGTGTGCCTCCTTAGTCATCTTCTTTCATTTGTACCTCAGTTAAGATTTGGAGTTGTCCATTTCTCTTCAATCTATCAATCTTCCTTTTACATTGCAAATGTCTCAATGAGCTGC
>WAAG01058315.1:0-37640 GCA_013390105.1 Tichodroma muraria | reverse complement strand
AGTAGCTAGAATTTAATGATGGCCCTACACCATTTATCTACAGTGAGAAAATTCCCCCTGTCAGTACCTAGAGGAGCTGTGACTCTAACAAGACCTAGCATAAACACACATCTTCCACATCATGAGAAACTTTACCAAGCCCTATCTTGAACCCAAGATTTTAACATTTTGTATTTTAAAACACGCCTTAAGTTATTCTCACTTGTCAGACTGAACTTTCATCCTAGCACTGCAGGGCTTGTGGGATCCAGCAGTGAACGATCTTCACCTTTGTGGTACAGGGTTAAGGCATAATCATTGCAGAGTGCCTCTGAGTAGCTTGCAGCATAAACAATGATACAAAATGCATACTTCAAAACATATAGCTCTGCTAACTCTGCCATCATCCTTATAAACATAATCAGGCTACAGTGGCACCCTGAAGTTAGAGTTTGTGCCCAGGACAGACCTGATTTTATTACCAGACATGCAGAGTTACAGTTGGATGAAGACTAAGCCAAAAAAAGGTGAATGAGTGCTGAGTTCTGGCAGAAACAAGTTTGCTGTGCTGTACCTTACCGTTCAGTTAGAGTTAGGCCCAACAAGAGATGGAAAGATTGCTTTATCACTGAATTTTACAATACCTGGAGGTCTGTGATGAGGGCAGGCACCCAGAGAGATGCCTGAAATGGATAAGATGCAGACTGGTGTTGAAACAACCAGCACTGACAGGGTTGGGCTTAATGAGCTATAAAAGTGGGGCTAGAACAGGCTGAAGCAGAAGTTGGTATGCAAAGCCCAGCAAAGGCTGAAAGCAGTAGGCTCCAAATTTCTTAATGTGGATGGTGTAAATAATGTCACAAGCCTAAGTTAAGCATAGCACTGAAGAGGGAACTCTGAATCCATGAGGATAGTAGGAATTAAAAATAAAAAGAGGTTGCAGGATCCTACAGAGACAGGCTACATTCACCCTAGATACAAATATAAAACTACCCAGAATATATTTACTCTTAGGACTGAGACAGCAGGTTGCCTATTGACCCACATATATTTCCACAATCTACTGTTTAAATTTGTAATTAGAAACCGTGCAGCTTTTATAGGATCCAGCAAAGAAAACTCAAAACCAGAACCAAAGCCAGAATCAAACAATTACTAAAAGGCTTATTCTTAGCCACAGCATCCTGGGCCCTACCCGTCGCTCCAATACTTTAGTTTTAATTGTACCATAGAGATTTCTAGCAGTAACAGAACCAAGTGTGGAGTAATTAATACTGCTCTCTCTAACTCTTTTCCTAGCTCTGCATGTTTTGCAAGACCCAATAATAAAGCCAACTCTTCTTTACTCCCTAGTCTGAAGGAAAATTTTTTCCCCAGATAAAATGCTGGCCTTGCCCATAAAACAGTGACTCACTAACAAGAATTCAGTTGCCTCTGCCTGCCCTGGCCCTTATCCTCATGGTGCCCGTTTTGCTTTTCATTCCCCAATGCAGAAATAATTCTTAAAATGGGATAGGGTTTTTACGAGGAGGGTTGAATAAGACCATGGATTGCAGCAGAGAAACATTTCCACCTTGATTTTGCCTCTCCCTTAATTTCCATTCTTAGTTTCCTGTTTCTCTTCCCCTTCCCTCTGGCCCACCAGTGCTCTCCTCTTCTCCAGCCCTGCAGCATTCTCATCACACAATGTTGATGCAGCGTGCATGGTGGTGTAGCTGGGTGAGTTCGGACGCAGGATGCTTCATCTCATGAGTTTGGCAGCAGCTGATTTGCTCTTCTCTTCACTTCTTTCTTCCCTTTCCCTACTTCTCCTTTCTACATGTTGGGAAACCACAGAGCAGAAGCTTCCCCATCCACATGGGACCAGCAATTTGCTCAGGGGATGCTCAGGCTGGTCAGGACAGTCAGAACTTCAAAACACACCCCCAGAGTCACATTTCTGTGGGAATGATGACTCCTTGTAAAATTTTTGGGATAAGCAAGAGGATCAGTTACCAGAGGAGCTTGGAGCCAGCTCTGGCAGACCTGGTGCTGCAGTGGCTGGCTATTCTAAGCTAATCTGGCCCCCAGGAAAACACAGAACCGGTTATCTGAGTCTGTATGTCCCCACCACACTGCATTGACAATCTTTGGGAAAAGCATGCAAGGATGCTGAAGGCACAAACATTTTTTGGCAGTGGAAGGTAGTGCTGGGTACAAGAGAGGCTGAAAGTGCAGGAGCAGGATCCACAAGCAGACACCCACAGATGTGCAGGGATGACAATTGATTAAGGTGGGGTTGTATCAAACCACAGAACAGAAGGGAGGACTCTGTAACATTTACATTTCCCTGTTAGGAAAACTTGATCAGGGCATAATCAAGGACATAAGTGACTGTCACTGTGGTTTCTGCTCCAGATGTCTTGAGCAACCATGGACAGGTTTCCCTATGCCACACAGCAGCAACCTTAAGTAATACAGGAGAACAACCTTGTTTTTCTAATGAGTGATGAGATAATTAACAGAAAACTGTGAGGTACTCAGATAGAATTGCAGGGGATGATGTGGCCATGAATCAGCCAGTCCTATTTACCTCAGTGTATGAGAATATTATTTAACTATCCCTAAAAAGTAATACGCACCTGCATCAGAATTTTCAACCAAAGAATTCCCCAAAGCTTTTGCAGTTTTGGTGAAGAAATGATTCAAAATACTTAAGGTTTTATTGCAAATATGACAGCTGAAAAACAATGAGTCATAAAGCACATGAAATATGTGTCTCTAGTGATATTCCTCAGTACTACCAAGTGATTCTTTTACAATACAGATATCTGATAAGTTGTTGTTTATGTGGACTTGTGCTCTGATAATCCAAACAGACTTTTTTCCAGTTGCCTTTAATATCCAGTGAAAGCAGGGTGAAAGCATTGTAAAGTCCGGGCACAATGAGTTCTGGCTCCCTCTTTTCCAGTTTGCACCAGGAAACTGGAAGGCAAAGATGGGTGAAGTGATAATAAAGGCATCGTTGTGAGTAGGTGCCACAGAGCTGGTAAAGCCCAGCGCAGAGAGCAGCTGAGATTTATGCTCAAAGCCTCAGTAACTCTCCTCTTTAACCTTTAGAAAACCAGGTCTCAAAGCACTGTGTAAACAAAGCAAACAAAAGACAAATTCTAATGCAGCTAACTTAGTCTCTAAAAATAAACAGACATTAGCACTTAGCCTCATCCTTAATTAGATGAAATAGTATTCTTCCTACAAATGGGTAAGAATGACATTTAAGATTCATGATTATTTGGCAGCAAAGATGATCTAATTTTCTAGAATAATCTCCTAGATTTGGACAAAGAAGAGGCCAGAGTCCAAAGAGAAACAATCCCTTTGTTATGAAGCTTGTCATAGGTCTGTAGAAAAATGTCCGATGGGGAGAGCCTGAGGGAGCTGAGGTTGTTTAGCCTGGAGAAAAGGAGGCTGGGGGAGTGTTGGGGAGGGGGGAGGGAGCAGACCATGACCTTACTGCTCTCTGCAACTACCTGAAAGGGGGCTGTAGAGAAGAGGGTCTAAGTTTCTTTGCCCAAGCAGCAAGAGAGGAGACAAGAGGAAATGGCCTTTTAGATTGGATATTAGGAAACATTTCTTCACAGAAGGGTTTGTCAAACACTGGAACAGGCTGCCCAGAGAAGTGGTTGAGGGTTGATGGTTGAGCACCATCCCTAGACGTGCTCAAGAGGTTTGTAAATGAGGCACTTAGGGACACGGTTTAGTGGTGGACTTGCCTGTGAGGTTTACAAGAGGACCTACATGATTCTCTAATTCTATGATTTGTTGATTTTGAGCCTTGCAAGCAAAGCTGACAAGCCAGGGTGTCTGACGCTGGCTCCCCCTCGGTGGCTGTGCATGTCAATCCACAGCCCCTTCGTCTGCCACCTCACCAAGCACCTCATTTACATGCCAATGATTTTCACTCTCTTCAATCACAGATAATAAGGCTGCCTGGTGACAGAAAGTGATGGCCATTTAAAAGGCAGGCCTGTATTTTTCACTATCAAGACCATAAATGTCCAATGTCATTTTAAAGCACTGCAGAAGGGGAGGGATAAGTGGGAGTTATGAAAGGACTGTCAGTAGCTGTAAAATTTGGGCTAGTCTGTCTCTCTACCACAGCACCTAAATTAGCAGTGAATGTGAGCAATGAGTGAGCTGCCAAGTACCCTGAGTGAAATCTCTTCTGCTCAAATTTTGAGCTAAGATTCTCATTTCCATATGTCTTAAAGGTAATAAACTTGCTTCCAGGAGACTACACAGCTTCTACTTTTAATTTTCATCTATTCTTTCGACTGTTAATCAAGGAACATAGGCAAATGCATTACTTCCTCCTCACCCTTGTATTTGATCAAAATCACAATCACCCTGGAGAGCTTTTCAGATCATTCTGATGGTCACTTGGCCAATCACACCAGCAATTATTTCTACTTCATAAGTTCCCCTCCTTGAAAGGTTAGCTTGGCATTCCTGTTTCAACTAATATGCAAACTGTCTTCTTTTGGGAGGGAAGCAAGAACAGGCTTGTCCAAAGGACAAGAATGGCCTTGTATGTTTAGCAGCCTTTCCTTTCTTCTCCTCCCTCTTTCCCCCATTAACACTGCACTTTACAGTGGCAGACAGAAACCTGAATCGTGAACTGCTTAGCTCCTGGGAAGAGTTTATATCAGATGAGCTAAGTAGTGTTTACTTCTAATTAAAACCTTAACTACTACAAGGTATTGTCTAGCCACACTATGGATTTGCTGTTTGGAACAGCAGCATGTCAGCACTTCCTCCAGAAAACATTTTTCCAGTTTAAAGTCTCCAGAAACTGCCATAAATGCTATAATTTAAGGACAGATTTTATACAAACATCACTATTTTCAATTTTTTCTTTAGATCTTTGAAACAGTTAACAACTCTTCTAAAATCAGCTGAACAAATGCACATATTTTTATAAGTTTTCAAGCCATGAAATTTCCTTTTTTCAATTTATGATATTTTAAACATTTGCATATTTTCAAATGGTTGCTTTTGTTCAGGTGTTTGTAGGAGCCACTGGCAAAATTTGATAGAGCAGGCAAGTTTATAAAAGCAACTGTTTACAAATGAGTTCCTGGTTAAGAAACTAAAGCAGAGCAGAGCATTTCTGGGGAAAAACTTTGCCATTTTTTTGTCCCTGTCATTTACCATCATACTAGAAGAATGTGTCTCACTATGGAAAGCCTCTGCTTGGCTGGCAGAGTACATTATGTACAGTCAGGATACTGCATCCTGGATTGTCATACCTTTCCCAGACCTGCCAGCTTGGCTGCTAGCCTGAGGTAATAGGAGGTGCTCNATGAAATAGTATTCTTCCTACAAATGGGTAAGAATGACATTTAAGATTCATGATTATTTGGCAGCAAAGATGATCTAATTTTCTAGAATAATCTCCTAGATTTGGACAAAGAAGAGGCCAGAGTCCAAAGAGAAACAATCCCTTTGTTATGAAGCTTGTCATAGGTCTGTAGAAAAATGTCCGATGGGGAGAGCCTGAGGGAGCTGAGGTTGTTTAGCCTGGAGAAAAGGAGGCTGGGGGGGTGTTGGGGAGGGGGGAGGGAGCAGACCATGACCTTACTGCTCTCTGCAACTACCTGAAAGGGGGCTGTAGAGAAGAGGGTCTAAGTTTCTTTGCCCAAGCAGCAAGAGAGGAGACAAGAGGAAATGGCCTTTTAGATTGGATATTAGGAAACATTTCTTCACAGAAGGGTTTGTCAAACACTGGAACAGGCTGCCCAGAGAAGTGGTTGAGGGTTGATGGTTGAGCACCATCCCTAGACGTGCTCAAGAGGTTTGTAAATGAGGCACTTAGGGACACGGTTTAGTGGTGGACTTGCCTGTGAGGTTTACAAGAGGACCTACATGATTCTCTAATTCTATGATTTGTTGATTTTGAGCCTTGCAAGCAAAGCTGACAAGCCAGGGTGTCTGACGCTGGCTCCCCCTCGGTGGCTGTGCATGTCAATCCACAGCCCCTTCGTCTGCCACCTCACCAAGCACCTCATTTACATGCCAATGATTTTCACTCTCTTCAATCACAGATAATAAGGCTGCCTGGTGACAGAAAGTGATGGCCATTTAAAAGGCAGGCCTGTATTTTTCACTATCAAGACCATAAATGTCCAATGTCATTTTAAAGCACTGCAGAAGGGGAGGGATAAGTGGGAGTTATGAAAGGACTGTCAGTAGCTGTAAAATTTGGGCTAGTCTGTCTCTCTACCACAGCACCTAAATTAGCAGTGAATGTGAGCAATGAGTGAGCTGCCAAGTACCCTGAGTGAAATCTCTTCTGCTCAAATTTTGAGCTAAGATTCTCATTTCCATATGTCTTAAAGGTAATAAACTTGCTTCCAGGAGACTACACAGCTTCTACTTTTAATTTTCATCTATTCTTTCGACTGTTAATCAAGGAACATAGGCAAATGCATTACTTCCTCCTCACCCTTGTATTTGATCAAAATCACAATCACCCTGGAGAGCTTTTCAGATCATTCTGATGGTCACTTGGCCAATCACACCAGCAATTATTTCTACTTCATAAGTTCCCCTCCTTGAAAGGTTAGCTTGGCATTCCTGTTTCAACTAATATGCAAACTGTCTTCTTTTGGGAGGGAAGCAAGAACAGGCTTGTCCAAAGGACAAGAATGGCCTTGTATGTTTAGCAGCCTTTCCTTTCTTCTCCTCCCTCTTTCCCCCATTAACACTGCACTTTACAGTGGCAGACAGAAACCTGAATCGTGAACTGCTTAGCTCCTGGGAAGAGTTTATATCAGATGAGCTAAGTAGTGTTTACTTCTAATTAAAACCTTAACTACTACAAGGTATTGTCTAGCCACACTATGGATTTGCTGTTTGGAACAGCAGCATGTCAGCACTTCCTCCAGAAAACATTTTTCCAGTTTAAAGTCTCCAGAAACTGCCATAAATGCTATAATTTAAGGACAGATTTTATACAAACATCACTATTTTCAATTTTTTCTTTAGATCTTTGAAACAGTTAACAACTCTTCTAAAATCAGCTGAACAAATGCACATATTTTTATAAGTTTTCAAGCCATGAAATTTCCTTTTTTCAATTTATGATATTTTAAACATTTGCATATTTTCAAATGGTTGCTTTTGTTCAGGTGTTTGTAGGAGCCACTGGCAAAATTTGATAGAGCAGGCAAGTTTATAAAAGCAACTGTTTACAAATGAGTTCCTGGTTAAGAAACTAAAGCAGAGCAGAGCATTTCTGGGGAAAAACTTTGCCATTTTTTTGTCCCTGTCATTTACCATCATACTAGAAGAATGTGTCTCACTATGGAAAGCCTCTGCTTGGCTGGCAGAGTACATTATGTACAGTCAGGATACTGCATCCTGGATTGTCATACCTTTCCCAGACCTGCCAGCTTGGCTGCTAGCCTGAGGTAATAGGAGGTGCTCAATCGATTGCTAACAACAAGAAGTACTTTTGGGTCTTTACTGGCTGGTAGACGAAGTACAGTATGTGCTGGAAATTACATTTCTTATTCAAAAGGAGAAACTGTCCAAGCAGGGAATATAAGGTAAACACAGAAGACAATTAGGCAGAATCAGGTTTTGCTCACAGACCTCCAGGTTTCTAACTTTTCCTCGATGTTATTTGAGTGTCACCTGAAGCATCTGATGCTGACAATTTCAAAAGGTACTAATTAGCAATGACATTGATTCAGAACCCATGAGAATCCCAGCTTTGCAGCAGAGTGTAGGTAAGCCTGTCAAAGATCTAAATAAAGTAGATGAATGAATGCAACCGTCTGTCACATGTGCATTGTGTGTAGCAAAGGTAAATTTAAGTTGAGCTAAGGATGTTTTAAGAGCAAGTGTGCAAAGCTGAGCTTCTGAATAGGTATTATGTCCTATCAAGGGCTCATTGTTTAGCAGATCCTATATCTAACAATGCTCATTGTGAAGGCTCCAAGATCAGTGCATTAAATACCAGTTTTTCAGACCCCTTCACATTTCCAGTGTCTTCCAGTGCTCCAACCACTTGGATATTCACACACCTGTATTTGGTCTATTGGCTGTCTCTATGCTGTTCTGGATAATGGGAGAAATAGCTCAGATCAATGGGTTCAATTCTTCAAGAATTTTATCCTGCCTCCTTCCAAAGAAACCTTCTTTTTGGAATACTGGAAAGCGACTGCACACATGGAAAACAAAATCTGGATTTCACGAATGGTTCCGTCTGGATGGTTATTTCCAGCAGAGACCAGGAGTAATAGCACCGTGCAGGGCCATGGGTGAGCACACATTTACGAGTTCTGACTCTGTGTACAGCTGGAAGGAGGATATGGCCTTCTGTAGGAGGAGAAATTCCGGTTCATTATGCTGTGCGTAGGAAGTGGCTTTAATGCAATGCTGTCACGAGCACAGGGACACAAGAAATGCTTCCCTACTGACAACCTAAGCATGTGAAAATGCTGCGAGATCTGATTGGCAAAAATGAGTGGAAGGCTGATGGCAGAATCAACATCGGAGTGGCATCGTGGTGCAGGAGTGCCGGCTGAGAGATCTGCACACCCCTGCTGCGGAGAAGGTGAGACCTAGCTCTGGATTTGTAAAACCAGTGTCACGAATTGCAGCCAACATTTAATTGTCAATAATTCCAACTGTCCATGGGGCAGATCTCTGACACAAGTGGTAATGGTGGAGTATGGATAGCTCTCACGGCCATTAGAGTGATTAAAATAAGGATCTTTTTCTTTCTGGTACAGCCTCCGACAAGGAACCCATTGGGGGCAGGCTGGAGGAGGAAGGTAAAGAGAAGGGGGGATAAAGGGTGTGTGTAAGGGGAGGAGATCTTTGAAACCACTGCTTACAGATGTCAGGGGCATGCCTCTGTGGCTCTGGCAGCTCTCTAGACCTCTGCACAGGAACAGCGAGTCTGCTGGGTTTCAAAGATAACTGGAACTACTCCTTCTTTTGCTGGCAAAGATGAAAGATTACTGTAAATGTCCCTCACCCTTGAAAAGTAATAGTTAACAAATATCATACAGAAAGATTTCTCTGGACTTGTCTGCCAGACTAGATGTTTTCAGTTTTGAATCCCAGATTTTACAAGTATGAATCCCCGCTCCGTCTTTGTGTCACATCACACTGATGCAGGGCGTGTAATTAGCCACCAGCACCATAGCAAGAGGAAACAATGCAATCCAGTTTTGTCACTGGATAACAAACCAGCTGGCTGGCAGTCTGAGCTTATTCAGCTCAGCTGGGTTTCCAAGCAGCGCATATTGCATTCAGTATACCTTTCATAATAAAGTTATACCTTCAATCAAAACCTATACATTTTACACACACCTGATGTTCCTTCATAATAGATGAAAACTAGTGAATTAAATATCGTAAAATCTTGCATGTGCTACAATTGCTGTTTTCAAGCATCTTCAGAGACTAAGGGCAGCCAGGGTCTGGTCTACACAGTGATAGGATGAAGTTCAAAAGGCCAATCTGTAAAGCATTATAAGTCAGTGCAGAATGTGGCCGCATAGTTGTGAAATCAGACATGTTAAAGTACAGTGAAGGTTAAGGATGTTTTCTTCACCTTTGCATTCTACTGCTCTTGTCACTGTGTTTAACTAATTTACAAAGCTCCTCCCATTTATAACAATTTCCCATTCCAGAAAATCAATCTAGCAGAGTTACTGTCAATTCCCCCTATCCCCACTCCAAGCAGCCTTACATTAATGTGAAGAAGGAAAAAAAGAAAAAAATCTGAACCTGTCTGTGTTTAAACATAGCAATCCCCAGCATTCAAATGTTCAAATGTTTCCAAACAGATTTTACTTCCAGAATATAACTGTTGAGAGATTTGACTATTGTATTGACCCCAGGGTGAAGTAACATTAAAGCTCAGCACCAGTTTTGAACTGCAATTTAAAATTAAATGGCAGTCCTTCAGAATGGCTCAACTCTGAAAGTCAGCTGTGGTCTTTCCATCTTGAGGCAGCTTAGAATGGTTCTGACCGTGATTAAAATTTTGTCACCACAGAAATGGTCTCCACTATGTCTTCCTGCAGCATTCAGTGGCCCTGAATTTCTGGCACTCTCATTCTTTCCCTCAAAATTATAGAGTTTTTATCTGATTAGCTCTAAGTGATCTCAAGAACTACTCAGATCTAGTTATTTCTTGAATCCATTGGTTGGAGATCAAACGTTACATCACAAGCACCCTATCCTGTTCCAAATGAAGCCGAGGAAAAAACTTTCATTGACTTCAGTGTGTTCAGGATAAGGCCATAAATCTTTGAAAACTGAGTGTCCAATTTTCAAATTAAAACATAACGAGCTTAATAGTCACGGATTTAAAGACTGCTGCATTTTGCATCTTGCATGAGATTCTGTAGCTGGGTTACAAATACTAAAAAACTTTGATGCTCTGAGGGAGAGTCATTTTCTGGGAGCTCCCATCGTTATCTATCAGTCCAGTACACAAAACACACAATGGAAGTGATACTGCCCTGATGGCAAACAATGTCACTGGAAAGCTTCAAACAATTTCTTTGTAAACAGCTGATCAGGGTAATTACATTTTCTAATCTGAAACTGTGCTGTGACATTGTTTCAGGTAACACATGAATCATGCTAAAGGGTTTTTCTCTGCTAGCACTGGCTACCTTATCTAAGCAAGCTCCAGTCTAAGGATGGAGACCTAAGCCTGATGAAGTATTGTACTGGCACTGCAGGTAGTGGCTCCACCACCTGCCCCCAAGACTCCTCCAATCCACTGCTACTGTTGGGTAGACTGCTCGCCAGGTAATTAGAAAACCTGAGGAAACAGCGGAGCTGTGCCTAATGCCTCATGATCCCAACTCATTTTCTTTAAAAGATGAAGTGTTAGATGGGACAGCCTTGCTGCATATCTGAATGATGCTGAGTCCAGGTGAGAGAGCTGCAGCTCCATTTAGCAGAAGGCAAACATGGCTTTGATGACTTTGCACTTGCTAATGAACACAAATTACCTAAAACACAATGAGTTCTTCTCCCACAACCTCTCAGCCGAGTTGCAATGTAATAATGTGGCTGTCAAACCCTCACCACATCATGGGATAGTGTTAACAAACTAGTACAATTATATTACACAAATCAGGTGTAATCTTGCAGAAGGAGCAGCCCTAGCTTTCTGGCTTGTTTGGTTTTGTTTTCAACAGCAGTTTCAAAAGGAAAACTGCAACATGGCCTGCCCCTGCAGTATTCTTTTATTCTTCAATCTCTTGTCATAGATGCGATCTGCACACCGTTTAATTTTTGTTATCATTTCCTTGGATATCTACCAGCTATGATTGTCGTGATTAAATCAGTATTGACTTAATTACAGAGGGCTTTACTCAAGATAAACCCAGAAGTGACCCAGAACAGTGAGAACTGTACTGCTGAGTGAGAGTGTCTGGCAGAGGCCTTTCAGACACTCCAAGCCATCTTTTTTTCCTCACAATAGGTTTTGTTGTGTTTTGTTTTGTTTTTTAAACTAGATGTGTTGTTTTTGTCAAATCCCAGAAATTAGATCAGTCTGTCACCTCTGAGTCTGACCCCAGAGCCTTGTCAATGCCATTGGCCGTCTTTGCTGCTGTCAGAAGCTGCATTTTCAATTTCACTCCAACATCAATGCCATGGTGGTCTGCCTTGAGTCAGGCACTGAGGCTTTCTAGAGTTTCCTCCTCACAGTGTCATGAACAACGGATATCTGGATTTTGTTCCCTTCACATGTTTATCTCCTGCTCCAAGGTATTTCTATTCTGCAGGACGAACACATGGTCATTCAAATAATTATGATGGAGGGAACTATTGCATCTTTGCTCACCTCTCTTATCTGACCATGTAAAAATTTAGTTATAATTTAGATACTACTCTGTCCCAGGTGAATTCCACAGCAGAGGTCTCACAGATATTAGTATGATTATCAGTCCTTTTCTAATTAAGGTAGAGATCATGTATTGCTGACACAAGAGATGACAATCTAGCTTTTTTTAAAGTCTCCAGAAAATTTCAAATGTTTTTTGAGAATACTGCATAGAAAATATACATAATCACATGTGGAGAGGCAGCAAGGGACCAATTCGGGATTTCAAGTGAAAAGCTAAGAGTTTAACACAAATTATACATATATATACATATGTACAAATATATATATATACAAATTATATATATATTAGATTTGCTTAAAAGTTTCGGACCCAAATTAAGTTTTTAAGAGATTGTAGACTATATATTCAGATGCTTGGTACACAGTTTGTGGCTAACTACTATCTATTGGCCAGGGAAAACCTTGGCAGAATTTCCATCAGGTGTGCAAATGTCCTGGTTTTCCTCAAAGTCCTGCCTTCTCAATAGACTCCTTTAGCATTTTCCTGAATATTATCACCAGAATTGAGACATGGAATTCAGTATAAAATTCAGTCCTCTGAGGTTCTTTTTCTGCCACCTGTGATAAAAAGAACATACTCCCAGATAATGAACGTTTCTAAATTTCTTATGCGTGTGACCAGAAATTTCTCTTGTTTTCCAGCAAGAGAAAAAGCTGCTATTACACTCTTTCTCACTTTCAAGAGTAGAAATAGGATCCTGTTTATGACATACCCTGTCATCACAGAATCACAGAATGGTTTGGATCGAAAGGCACCTTCAATATCTTCTAATTGCAACACCCCCTGCCATAGGCAGGGACACCTTCCACTAGACCAGATTGCTCAAAACCCCATCAGGTCTGGCCTTGAACACTTCCAGTGATGGGGCACTGACATTTCCATAGAAGAAAGGTCAGGGTGAACTAACTGATACCTTCTGGTGGCAATGTCTCATATGCCAGTTTCTTGTACACTAATTCTTATATGATATTCCTCAGGTTTTGGTTGGGGTTTTATTTTTTTGTATTTCTTCTGTAAATTTTCCCTAACTATTGAATACTTTCTCTAGATTCTTGAAAATAGCTTAATTAGGTTTATATCCTTTCTGTTTATTATTTTTTTCTTTGTTTTGGCCAGTGAGACAATCACTTGCAGTACTCTCTGCTGCTTTTTTGGCTTAACACAGGGTAGTGCGCTCATCAGAGAGAATTAGACCTACTCTCATCAGTGAGGGACCTGATAAATCCTGTCCGAGACTATATAGGCAGTAAAAAAGTGTTCTAAAGCACAGAGATTCTGTGGTGCAGAGCCAAATTTAAGGGGTGCAAGCTAGTTACTTGTCCGTGGGCTTCTGACAAAAGTCAGAAAGTTAAAACTCAAAGATAGACAGACAGGAAAGGTCTTCTTGAGAAGGGAAGGATGATGGATTTGCTGATATACACCATATGTCCTCTCTGGCTGACAGAAACTTCATGAAGTTCATCAGAACAGATGCAAGATCCTTCAGATGGGACAGAAGAAGCCCCTGCAGCAATGCAAACTGGAGATTGCCTGGGAGGACAGGCAGCTCTGCAGAGCAGGACCTGAGGTGGAGAACTCGCTGAAGCTGAGTCAGCAGTGCGCCCTTGAGGCAATGAAAGCTAAAACATGCCAGGCTGCCTCAGCAGAGAGTAGCCAACAGCTGTTCCCTTCCAGTGAGGCCACGTTTGGAGTGCTCTGTCATGTCCACTCTTGGGCTTCCCAGTAAAAGTCAGTAATGTGTTAGACCAAGTCCAGTGGAGGAACACCAACGCTGTGGGGCATGATGTGCAAGGAGGGCTGAGGAAATCAAGGTTGCCAGTCTGGAGAAGGAAAGGCTGGGGGTGGAGAGGAATATATCTCCACTCTGAAGCTGTAGGTCTTCAGCTCTGACTTCTTGAAGACTCTGATCTCCAGCTGCTTAAAGGACAAGAGAGAGTCAGACTTGTCTCAGAGATGTGCAGCCAAAGGCCAATAGGCAATGCCCACAAATTGCATCCAGGGAAAGTTTCAGCATGGATAAGAAGAAAAAAAATTTTCAGAGTGGTTAAAACCAGCTAGAGAGGTGGGGGAATCTCCACCCTCAGATACTTACTTTAAAAATGTGATGAGGCAAGGCCATGAATAACTTCATCTGGCTTTTAAATCAGCCTTGTCAGGAGCAAAGGGTGGGACTGGATGACCTTCAGGGGTCCTTTCCAATCTAAATTATTCTGTGATTCTATAAATAAGGTAGAGGTTGCAAGAAAAAGGAGCTAAATCAGATTGAGGAGGGGCATGAGTCTTTCCTGTGTTGAGAGGAGAGACCAAGCCTGCAGGCTGTTGCTGCTGCTGACCTCTTCAAGAGTGATTGAAAATCACTCCTGGATGCAGTGGAGCGTGTGCTCCTGGCACAGCACTTGCATTGAGACATTCCCGAGTTTCTCTAAGCAGTGGCCTTATCTGGGTGGGGTGCTGTCAGTCAGGCATTTTTTCCTTCAATTTTGCCTCACCCCTTGCCATCACAGTATGTTAAACAGAGCCTGTTAAAAGGACTCACCAAACTTCCCCACTCCAGGAACAGGAATGTGATTTTTGCAATAATGTTAATATTGTTTAATATAATTTCTTGGGATATAATTTCTACCTTTGAGGAAAGAAGCATTGCTCTAGTAAAATGACCAATGACACACAAGTCCCACTTCTAACTTCAATTAGAACACAATTAGAACAATCTTCTTGCTTCTGGTCAGCAAGAAGAAACAAATGGACTTGCACTAAAAGTATTTTCCTCTCTTTCTCTAAGGTAAAAAAGATTTTAATTATTCAGATGACTTCAAAAAATCAAAGGCTGTAGTAACAGCATTTTATGTGTTGGGTAATTAAACTGGTGGAATGTATGCTCTAATTTCTAATCAAAAAATGTTCTCACACATGCCTTAGAAAAGCTGTATTCCTTCACCAGCCACTCACCCCACACGTACAACCTCACGTATGTCTATTGACTCAAAAATGTTTATACTAATTAAAAAAAAATTGAGTTTGATTTTCAGACTAGTCAGTTGGATACAGAAATAAGTTTCTTTTGATAATACCCACCCAAAACACTAATCAAGCTACCAAAAAAGTGTTAGAGTTTGGATTTTCTTGCTGTAAGCAAGGACATGTAAACCAGTTAGCAACCTTGCACATGCAAGCAATTCTAATAATATTATTTTGCTTGTGTTTGAGTTGTTCCCTGCTGATGTTTCATAGGTTTAGGACCTATGAGAAGAGTTACAACATATGGTAACAGTAATAAGAAAAAGTCGTTATCCATAAATTCAATAGACATTTTAGGATCCTACATGTTTCACGAGCAGTGTGTCACTCCATTCTTTCAAGACCCCAAGTTTCACATTTCAAAGAAGCTCCTAATTTTTATCTCTCCATCATTTTGTGTGTCATATTTCCTTATATTCAGAATTTGACATGGACGTGTCACAGTTAGTAATTTTCACTTCTAGGCAAAACGACAAAAGAAACATATATGCTATGAAGTTTTCATCAGCCCTGAAAACAGGATCACAATGGGAAAATCCATTCTCCTGGTCCTAATTCAGAAATCCATACCACTGCCTTTTTTCCCAGGTGGAGCTCAAACTCCAAACCCCCATATTGTGCTTATGATGAGCCAGACTCAAGAAATCTCCCAGGGTCTGTAATATCACACCTGATCTGTCCAGCCTGTGGGAAAGGAAGCTCAGATCGCATCACAGTGTGATCCAGTGTGATCCACCTTTCCCTTAGCACACCACATCTGGAGCAAAGCCTGGTGTGACCATAGGTGTGTTGCACAGATGATTGACAAGCTCAGTCAGGCTCATGGAAAGAGCCTGGCAGTGAAAGTAGCCTCAATATGGTCAAAATCTCACACATGATTGTGAAATGTGCCTTCTGTTTAGCAGATGACCATTTTATGACCTTCATTAAAATATTCTATGCTCAATCAGTTTTGTTTTCAGCTTGATTTTGGGTTATGTGTTGAACTAGTCCTTATATATAATGAAGTGCCAACTCTAAAATACATTAAGATGAGCATTTTCAAATAGAAAATTGTCTTCTTCCTTTTCAAGGGAACCCTGCTTTTGGCATTTTTTTATCCATTAAACCAAATTACATGTACATCAAAATGCATGTAAAAGTTACCTGAGATAAGATGTGGAAAGAAAAGACTGATGATGGTAGCTGACATATCCCTACCTCTTGTCCAAGTAGTCCAACAAATCACAAAGATTTTAGTACATGCTGCCACATCCCAGACCTTTTACAATGTATGGCAAAAGTCCCAGTGATTTCAATAGGAGTAGATTTTAACACAAAGTTGGCAAGCTCGGAAAAAAATGAAGCAGAAGTATTTTTAAATCTTCATGTTAGAACAAAAAAAGCATCTTAGAGCGTCTATATCAAAAGTGAAAACTGAGGCTGGAACTTAACTCCAGCTTCATGCGTACTTCTAACCTTTATGCCAGTATACTGACCAGTTTCTTTAAATACAATAGAAACTCTGTCACTTTGAAGATAAGCCCTCACAGTTAGCTTAAAACAATAATTCTGTACTTTCTTTCCTGTTTCTAGATTTATTTTAAGTATTAGTATAAAATGTCAGAGTCTGATAGCAACCAGACCAGTTTGTATAAAAAATCGACTGCCTGTTTGTAGTATATTACAGGCTATATTTGACACAGGAAAGCACTTAATCATGAATGCTATCAGCACACCACACCCATCTTTGTAAGTGCCTTATAAGCTAGATTTATCACCATGAACTCAGACTGGATAGAGACAAGTAATAAGGAATAATGCAACCCCCTTCTGCAGAGGTAGGGTTAAAGGTCTATTATCCACAGTATGACCATCAGGCTACAGTTCGGAAGCCGTGCTAGAATCTATCAATGTCACAGAAGGATCAGGAGAAACTTTGGATTGATGTCTAGAGAGATATTTCCACTGGAGTCATCAGGCTCAGATAAACAGATAAAAGTGAGATGAATATGCCTCAAATACATGATCACACAGATATCTCCCATTTCAGTATTTTAAATCTCTCAGCTCATTGTGTTTGCCCAACAGAACTGGCAATTCTTTAAAAAAAAATTGAATTAAAACCAGAAACACCTTTGCCATGTGTTAAATTTGATTTTATGTCACTTGCTTAACTTTGTGTCTCTATTGTAGCTTTTGAGCTAAAATGTGCCACTTCTTGGATGCGTGGACTTCAGTAACATACTGGAAAATGTACATGGTATGGAGCAGACAGGATCTTTCTTCTTCTCTCTGTTGGCCCATGCAGAGAATGCTGCTCCCTTCCAGAGAGGCTGCCCCTGTATGAATGGCTGCCCATTCTGTGGTTCTGTGCCTATCACTGTGCAAAGCTTTCCCAAGCTCACCTTTGGAGTCACCAGTGGAAAGGCAGTCAAGCCAGGGAGGCCGAACAAACTTCAGCCATTCCTTCAGCTCACTTCTGCCCTTCTTGTCTCCCCAGCTCCTAAGAGCAGCACTTCCCAGAGAAGGGAAAGACCTGGGTGGTTGTAGGGACTGCCTCTCCTCTGCACTGCCTGTGACCCTCTGCCTACCTCTTCTCTGCAACCACTGTGCCCCACACCAGCTAGTCCATAGGAGGACAAAGGAGTGCAGCAGGAAGTCCATGGGGCTGGGGCTAGACCAGGAATGTCCTTCT
Organism: Tichodroma muraria; assembly: GCA_013390105.1. Lineage (NCBI taxonomy): Eukaryota > Metazoa > Chordata > Aves > Passeriformes > Sittidae > Tichodroma > Tichodroma muraria. The sequence goes on along the minus strand of WAAG01058315.1, from coordinate 20,036 downwards.
CTCCTTGACAGAACCCATCAAGAAACCAAAATCTTTGCTAGCAAAACAAGCAAAAAGTGCTTCCTAAACCCCCCAGCATTTGCAAAAGCTAACTGGAGAGTAAGACGTTACAGTCACTGGGGAATATGTTGTAGCCATTCACATTTTTAACATGCACTCACTACTAAATATAGCCAAAAAGAAGTCCCTTTGCCTGTTAATGCCTTTTGTTCACAGCAGCCCTGTTAGGAGCCACATTTTGAAATCTGAGTCCTTAGATATTGTCCTGATTAAACAGGAGAAATTTTGTCTGGGTTTTACTAACATATTAGTTAAACCTAGCTCAATCACTTTTTGTTATACAGAAAAAGAAATATTTTTGCCTTCTATATCCTCGCAATTTAAACAATACTTACTGAAATAGTGCTAAATCTTCAAATGAGTTGCAAGTTAATGCATCCATGGGACTGCTATTAATTCATGAATCTCCAGAACACAGAAGGTACTGAAGTTACTGGTGTGCACACTGGTCTATATTTTGGCAGTTCAAGAGAAATAATCATAAAAATATTACTTAGCTAGAACACTGTCTATGCAACAACCTGGAGAAAACACCCTGGAGTTTCCAAGGTTCGGTTTTATACCTCATCTGACAGATGCCACCTCCTTCAACAGATGGTGCCCAGGTGCAGTGGTGAAGGATTTTTCCGTGGAGACTCAGAGGGCAGCATGCCAACTGCTGTGCTGAATCACCAACACTTCCCAAAGCGCCCACCAGATCCCAGGTTGCCCAGCCTTGCCAGCTTGGGATGAGGTAATATGACTGCAAACTAAATAAAGACAGAAACCATTAAGTTGAATATAAAGAGATATGGGCAGAGTGACATATATTGGTATATAAATGATAAAGATCATTTTCATTCAGTGACCATGAAGAACAGACACCCATCCACTGAATAACTTCTTTTTGGATGCTGCTAATAAATATTTTTTTATTTAATTAGTAGTCCCATAAGATATATATTCAACTGCATTATGCTGTACCTGAAAGAAATAATTTGATACACATATTGAAAACTTTAAGCACTGAAAAACAGGATGACACTAGTAAGTCTGTCCTTTACTTCATCACTCCAGTCCTAGCTTTTTAGTTGAACGTGCTGGCCAGCACTATGGACTTCCAATTTAGTCATTACAGGTAGTGACCCACAGTTACCGGATCTAAGGTCAAAGCAAAGTACAAGAAAGAAAGAAAAAATCTATTAATGAGATGCCATTGGTATTCAGAGCCTTAAATTACATGAGGCATTAAATTAGCAAGGGAAAAATCAGGATAAGGAAGATGTATTGAGCAATCGAGATCCCAGATCAGCTCATTTCAGGTAGGTGAGACTAACAAGTAGATTCAGAAGGAGCTACTGAATTTCTGCATTCTAAATTCTGAAAAGTATCATGGTTAAAACTGAAATAATCTCATAGAAAGCTCAAACAGAGGTTAAATGCAAGGATTATGAGACCACAGAACCACAGAATGATTTGGGTTGGAAGGGACCTTAAAGATCACCTCTTTCTAAGCTCTCTGCCCTGGACAGGGACACCTCTCACTAGACCAGACTGCTCAGAGCTCCATCCAACCTGGCCTTGAACACTTCCAGGAATAGGGCACCCACAGCTTCTCTGGGCAACCTGTTCCAGTGCCTCATCACATTCACAGTAAAGAATTTCTTTCCAAAATAATTTAAACCTATGCTCCTTCAGTTTGAAAACATTGCCCCTTATCCTGCCACTATGTGCTCTTGTAAAAAGCCTTTCTATTTATATCTTTCTTGTAGGCTTCTTTTCTTGTAGGTACTGGAAGCTTGCAAGTTGGAGGATTCCACGATAGACCTCACCTTCCAGTAATCTGTGAGTTTCCTCACTGTTCAAGAAAATAATTCATACAGGATGCATTATACTTAAAGGTAGATAAAAACAATAGGCAGAAAAATAACAAAATATAAAGGCAGTACTTGGACATGGAAAAGCTTAAATTTGCTACTAAATTAATGGTAAATGAATAGATAACAAATTAAATGCAAAGACCTATATGTTTCATACAAGTAACATTAGAAAGAAGTGTTAATCAATCTTAGCTCACTAAATTGTTGAGCCACTGTTCACCCACGGATTCCTATGCCTGCCATCCTGCCTGTGAGCTGATTTTCAGGATTCCCTGGCCAGATTTATTCTTAAGGGTACTGCTGTGACCTACAATCAATGACCCAGGTACAGAAACAGAAAATAAATTATGTCTAATAATCACTTCTAAAGCTGCATAAATTGATTAGCCCTCTTGGGCTTTTTTCTTTTTTTAACTCGAAGTGAGCTTGCATCACCTATTAATCTATTCTCTTTTGGTGTACAAAGTGGATCAAGTGGAAAAAAATGCCTCTATTTTCATTATGGCTTCAAAGTTCCCCTGGAGAAACAGACTTCATCTGGAAAGGGGTTTAAGAACACCAATACCAGGAAAACCAGGGGCCTGAAACAAAGACCTGTTTCAGGAGGTCTGAATCTGTGTCTGTATGTTGCTGTTCTTATCTTCCATGTCCTTGCCAGGCAGTATTGCAAAGACCCCTGCCCCAAGCACTTAGTGTATAATTCGAGGGTGAAGCAATTGTGAAGGCCCTAAAGGAGGAACAGAAAGATGTCAGAAGATATCCCCATGGCACAGGCACTGAGCCTGGCTCCAAAACCCACATATGAGCCAAATCCATATCCCTTCCTCAATGTTGATGCTCTGTTGCCCTGCTGGGTGCTACAGACTCTGGTGCCTACTCCAGACTGTGACGCACCTGTATCACCTGCCCCAGGGTCTACCCAAAAAATCTCTTCTTTGTGTGAAGGTACCCACAACAGGACTCCTTGGCACACACGCTTTATCCAACTAACATTTTAAACCCCCCCAGCAGGAGCAATGCACTGACCTGCAGGAGAAGCCCATGATCACTCACCCGATGGCACTCAGCAGCCCACAGCTGCAAGAAAGAAAATGCTGCAAGAGTTTCCTGTCCAAAGTCACCCATCCAGGCTTTCTTCCCCCTGGAAACCTGGAAGTGGTGGTCACTGCTCATCAGATCACACATGTCTTCCACACTTCCTTCTCATGGAAACAGTCTGGGTTCTAGGGAACAGGCATACCCACCAGCATCTCCACAGAGAACCAACAAGGAGAGTGTGTGGCTGGATGCACGCTGCACTCTGTAGCTGCGACCTGTCTGGGCTGGGGGGCAGCTGTTATGGGGTGTGAGTGCACAGCTCCTTTCAGCCTTTCCCTTGTGCTGGGCCCATTCACACAGCCCTGTGCTCAGCATGCAGGTGTTACCAGGGGCACTGCAGGTGCCAGCACTCCCAGCTTCTATTTCTCTGATAAAGACCTGTAGCTGGACATCATGCCTGGGGCCATGCTTTTTCTGGAGCTGGATAAATACAGATGAAATGGGAGATGGTGTCTAACCCCACAAAGCAATGATGTGCCTCACAGAAAGTTGGAGCATTGTAGTGGCGGCCTCCACGCAGAAGAAACACTCTGCATATAGTGGTCTCTGTGGTATCCTGAAATGTGATTCAGCACCTCTAGCACAAGACAAGCAGGGCAAGCAGCAGAGAGGGAAAAATCAAGTACACCTGACACTGAGAATTTTAAAGGTGGAAGTAGATCCTTACACAGCTACACACAGAGCTCAACTCTCTTGGCCAGCATCAGAATACTTGAATAAAAAAAATAGACGTATAGATCTATCATAGGGTACCTAACACTGCTAGCACTCAGAACTAGCCATCCCAGCACCCCACAGGTATATGACCAAGAAATCTAGTATTCCAGTTGTCAGTGCAATGTTAGCAAAAGCAGAAATCATGCAAACATTTAGGTTGGAAGGCCCTAAAGATAAGTGAAACCATTTACCTAATGCTACCACATCTACCACTAAATCCCTTCCATTTGATTTCTCAGCATTTACTACAGTATTATTATTAGATCAGCTTAGTCACAGAGTCTTCCAGGAACAAACAGACCCAAATTCCTCATGTTAAGAAACAAATAAACACAAGAAACACAAGCAGAGGGGAAAAAAATCAGGAGGAAAATGTGTCCTTTGTGCACTGCAGCACAGTCAAAGCAAAACACACCCCTGCTCCCCTCTACTAGCAGCTCACTTCTAATTTGTGCTGTGTCCCACAACTGAAAGCTGTCTCGCTGCTGGACTGGACACAGGGATGTGCCAGAGATTCCCTCTTGCTCCCATGGGTGGGATGTGAAGAATTCCTCTCTTCATAGTTGACATTCCTGCTGCACTGAGACAATAACGTACAATTCTTGTCCAAACAATCCTAGATAGACACTGTGATTTTTTTCTAATTATATAAATATGAGAATGTCCATAGGATATGAAGCTTCCTGGCCAAAACCTGTATTAAAAACAGAATATCCCATGCTCACCACCTGCAGTTAAGTGACATACAAAGGGTGTTCCTATCCTGCTTTCCCAAGGTTAATTATTCAAAATTGGGAAGAGGATTCAAATTCACACATAGCTATTCAAATAAATTTTACTCCTGGAAGACGCAGGAGACAGTAATATGGTCAATTACTCATTTCTCCTAATAGTAACTGGCACAAGCACTAAAGTCTGTGGTGGTGTGTATTGTACCTAAGCATGAGTCAGGTGCTTTATCATAAAGCCATAACACTTTGCCAGCAGCTTTAGAATAAAGTGTCATTTTTTCTGACTTTTCTGTTGCAGGGATGGGGGTGGAAACAGAAGGTTTATGGTTGTTTGGGGGCTTTTTTAGGTTATTAGTTGGACATTCAAGCATAAGTCAGAATTGAACATGGGTCACAAACTGCCAAAGTGCTGTTTCTGATCTGAGGACATTACTATAGTTAGTTGAAAGCAAATTTCACTGTTATCACTGTCATCACTCAGGCAGGTTCTAGTGGAACCCAGTGCAGACAAGTAGAGGAAGGAGATGGCTCTGATACATAGCTCAGGTTTTGTGTGTTAACAGCCCACAAAAAAGGAGATGTTTATGTTTGTGGTTCCAGTGCAAACCAAAATGAAAGAGAAGCCTTAACTGCAAAATTAGGTTTTGGGGGTTGGACAAATTTCCCACTGCCTTGCCAGGCTGAGGTTGTCAATATCAGTGATTAATGTCCGTCTTGGTTCTGAGACTGTTTTTAATCAGGGACAGCATCAGAGTTCTCTAAGTACCAAAGAAACACTGGGGTATCAGACTTGTTTCGTTGTGTGAAGTTGTCACCCCTGATTAGGGTATGCTTTATTACAGTCCAGAGATCTCAGAAAGATTCTCCTTGTGCCTTTGCTCACACGAAGCTTGCTTCTTGCTATGCAGATTGCCCCTATAGAAAACCCTTTCTCCACTCAAGATTAATTAAAAGTCTCAGCTTTTCATTATGTGGGGTTTATATTTTATTTTATTCAATTTTTAAAAGCTTGTTGCTTTTTCTTTGCCCTGGAATCTCATGGAGGAAATTTGGAATAACAGCATAACAGATCCAATGTAACTTGTACTCTCTGCAGAGCAAAGTTACCTTGCCATTCAAAAGTAAACCTAAAAGTAAACCTAGAAAACAACAGGATTAATTACTTTAAAAAAGTAAATTTTTCTTGAAGTAATTTGGTGACGTTGTAGCTCATGAGTGAAAGGCTCTGGCTCTTCTACAGAGCTGCTCCTTTATGGAGTAGACAGAACCCTGTTGATCATGACATACTCTTGAAATACTGCTTAAATTCATGAGCTCATATCTCAGGGCTACTTTGGGGGGATTCTGTCTTTCTGATTTTACTTACTCAAAATCCAACTGTTTCAGTCCCTCCACAAGGTATTAGTTTCAACTGTGCAGAACAGGAAAAATTTTAAACTGCAGAAAAGTTTAGTGGTAATCAGACATAACTTTTTCATTCAGTTTGTCCAATTCCCGTAGAAGAGACAAGACCCTCCAAAAATTGACTCTGCCTATAACCACTTGCCCACAAAAGAATTCGGATTTTGGATGACTGGAAATACAGCAACAGATGTTATGCAGAGATAAGAGTTCTATCTTCTGCAAGGGACTACAAGCAGAGTATCCATGGGATAAGTTTTGGGAGCTATTTTACTACAAAAAGATTTATAAGTGCACACTTACAGACACTGGAACATGTAAAAGGGTATTGATGCATAGCACAAGCTAATTTTCACAGAGCAGAGATCATTTGTGTTCAGCGTCTTTCTAGGCAAGTCACTGGCTTTCAGCCAAGTAAATTTTTTTCAACACAAGAAAAAATGAAATCACTTACTGGAATGAACCTACTGATTCATTTTGGTCACTTTCACCACTGAGACCAATGTCCAGGCAGCAAATGACTCCTTTTCCTGAGCTGGTCAGGACTACGAGATGCCAGACAAAGCCAGATTCTGCAGAGCTGTGCGGGAAGGGGAAGCCTTCAACCTACAATCCGTAGGTGAGGAGCTCACTGGGAAGTGGAGCTGGACCCTGCAGAATGGGGGGCTCTTTTTTTTATCTAATCTCTCATCAAAATACAAAACTTAGGATACAATGCACAAACACATGTCAAAGATAAACTAATTTTTTAAGTATCATTTACTTACCTAGTATTAAAAAAAACCCAACTTTGTTCATTTTTTGCCTCTTTTTTGCCTTTTTTTTAGGAAAACAAAATCAAAGGCTAGAGTGCAATGTAAGGAGTATTGGTATACAATACTATATAGTAAGCACACATACTTCACAGAAAACTTGGTTGTGGCTTTTAAAAGCACAGCAATTACAGCTTTACGCCCCACAAAGGCAGGGTTGTCATACCATGACTGCAGATGAATCTGGATCATTTGGTTTTTCCAGTCATAATTTCAAGAGTCAATATATAAAATCTCTGCCTTGTCTCACTGTGTAATGAAAAAAATATTCTCTGGTATTTTTACTGTTCTTTGCCCTCCTTCCTAGAAAATTTCCTAGTAATGTTATAACTAGTATGGATTTGATGTGGTAACCAAAACTCTATAAAAGAAAAATTTTGTATTGCTCATTTTATTTGAATTCAGAATTAGGCAGCTAAGGTGTCACAATCCTGTGTCACAATCCTATATAACAATCCTATTTTGCCACTAAAATTATATTATACTGATAGCAACTGCCCATCAACATGCAAATGTGAAAAAAAAGTGCCAAATCCATTTTTTCTTGTACACAGAAGTAATGCATGTTAAGTTCCTCTAGTGACCATGTGCAATATGGAGAAGGGATTCATGGGAACACACCACTTAAATCTCCTTCAGTTTCTCCTTTATGTCTCTGTATGTTCACATTTGGTTTTGAGACCCTAGTTAACACTGTTTTGACTAAAAATCGTCTAGTGTTTTCTATCTAGGTACAAATCCCTTTACATTAAAACATGGTGCATTTAATAAAGAAAGACTGTAAGGTCTTGTCTCACTTTTTATTTAAAGTGTTTTGCTTTTATTCCTGCTCAAAAACACAGAATACATTCTTGCTGCAAATACCTCAAGACTACATGGGGGGTATTTTGTAGATTGTAGATTTTCTTTTGTAGATTGTAGGTTTGCAGATTTTGTGAGCTCCTTCATCACTAACTTGTTCATGAGCCTGCAAGCAGGAGCAGGTCAGGCAAAAGTTCCAGATGCTTCATCCACAACACTGTCTTTCTAATGGAAATGTGGAGCAATGCATCAGCAAGAGAGCTGAAAAAAACTTAGATTTCTTTGTTCAGCCTCTGACGCACTCATTTAGTGTTGACTAGCTTTAATGCTGGGAGTTTCTCCAAGTACCTTCCATCACTTGACCAGAATAGTGGTCCCATGAAGGACCTCTCTTAAACAGATAGTGGTGGGTCTGTGGGAGCGAGCAGCTCCTACACACACTTTCTCTCTACAGTCAAAAGATGGGGAAACAAGGAACAGCCATGATATGTTTCCAACCACAGCACTTGCTGCTTGCTATTATTACAACCATTAAATGACTCAGTGCTGATTCCGGGTTGCTCTGTAGGTGTGTTCACAGAAGCATCAAGGGCTGTTTCACTGGGGAGGCACTGATTGCACCGTTGATAATGAAGACCTGACCACTACTTTCAACATGATAAAGAAAAACAGATAAACCCCGTTCTGAAATGGAAATCAAATTCTTATGAACACCTGAACATTTCTTCAGCATCCACCTTCTCCTTCCGCAAGATGATTTTTTTTTCACATTATCACCTTTATATAAGCATTTTACAGACAACTTTACCTGCATTTCGTTTTAGAACCATGTCATGCTTGCTGCACCCCCTTTTCTGGTGCATGTGTGTGTGCTTTTGTTACTTGTATTGTATAAGGTGCCTTGGGATATTCGCATCCTGTGCATTGTGTGGCATTGTGTTGAATAGGAGGTACAGAAATTAAAAGCAGGTCTCCTCCTACCCACATACGCCTTTTCTTTGCAGGTTTTCCTGGAAGTTTTGTGCAGGGAGGGAAGGGAAGAGGTAAAATATGACTTGGCTGAGACTGCCGGATGCTGAATCAGCTGTGATTGCCTCACGTTTTCCTTTCTTTTAAAATAAGGGGTACAGTTTTCAAAAATGCCCATCTGACTTCTCTACAGTCCCTACCCAGCCCATAATTTCTCAGTAAAACAGTTTTTAAAAATGGTGCATCTGCCTCTAAATCACATGGGACTCTGGATAACATCTTTATAATGCCTTTCTCCTAGGTCTGGAAATATGATGCTCTGGGATTACAGGGACCTGGTGCAGCTGCTGCAGGTTAGCACAGTGCTCATTATCAGCCACACATAGTTTCCCCCTCCCATAAGTGTTCTTTGCAAAAAAATGATGAGGCAGCCATGCTCATTAACTCAAAAAAATGCACCACCACCTAAACCCCAAACCACACAACATCTTAAAGCATAATTTTGTTCCACTGCACTGCTCTGGTTGGAGGAGCCAATGCCTGAAGTGCTGGCTCCTGGCTGCTTGCACCTGCACACACTGGTACAGATTGCCCTGATGAGGCTGGTCAGCCATGGTGTGGTGATGCAAAGGTCAGTGAACAAGGAAGAACTTCAGAAGAACCAAACAAGGAGCGTGGCATCAAAATCCTAAAAGCTCCAGAGATGGCCCTTTTCAGAGGGCTTAGACATCCATCCTGAGTTTGCAGATGAAATTAGGCAGTGATTAGAGGTTAATAGCAGCTCTCTCGAGGTGTGTCATCCATTTTTAGCAGGGTTCACTCTGTTGCTTTCACAGTATCCTTATCTTCATAAAGAAAGGAGGAGTTTGATGTCTTTTAGTTACAGGACAGAATAGCCCAACAGCATCCAGACACATATATGGTGTACATCTTTCCAAGGCTGCCTCCCTGCTGTGTACTATCTCACACAAATAAAGGTTCATCGAGTCTTGCTTGCTACTGTGACTGAATGCTTGAAAGCCTGGCAAAAGAGCAGAGGAAAATGGAGTGTTAATGAGGGCTGTGCCCTTCAGGCTGTGCAAGAAAAAGGACTGGCACCTGCCAAGCAATGCCTTTGTATTCAAAGGTGACAAAAGTAATTGTCAATTGCTTTTTTCCCTTTTTTTCTCCTTTGTAGAAATGTGTATATATTCACCTGATAGCACTGGAGGTCTTGAGAGCTGGTTTTGTATGCTTTCCTAAAGGTTATTAATTCTTCCTACACTGTTCCCAGTTAGACAGGGTACCTTATAATATAACTTCCTCATTAACATCAAGAGCTGTGATTATACAGTTGTGTTACCAAGGGCTTCAAAGACATGAAGCCTAAATATAATCTTACAGTACCTTGTTACAATACAAAGCACATCCTCTAATACATTTTTTTTGTTTGCATAAAATGCAGCACAATAATGGTTCACTTGACCTTTGCCCCTTTGTATAGTTCATTTTAACATTGTTTGAGGAGCACAGAGTTTGCATTTTGCAGGGCACAGGTGCTGTGCCCCACGCTGGAGGCTGAGGCTCAGCCGGGCGGTGTGGTGCACCACTGCTCCCCGCCAGCAGCTGGACTCAGGGGATTGCTTTTGTGGTCCACCAGGAATTTCCTGTGATAGAATATCAGAAACCTACTGGTGACTAGTAGGAGGTGACTTCACAGGGCAAAAGTTCTCTCCCTACAATAAACATTCTCAGCACCGCTGTGGAGATTTCCTATGCAGACCTGACAGCCGCCAGCGACTTGTCATCCTGACAGGGAATGGCTCAGGGAAGGGATCGTCGCTCTTTGCAAGCATTTGCCACTGTAAAAGTGAAGCTGCACCCCCTGCCATTTTATTAATGCCTCCTGAGAAAAGGGAGAAATCAAACTACCCACGCTAATTTTAAAAATTCCCAGAACGTTGAATGAAAAGACTTTTACAAATATACAAATCCACAGTCAAAGGCAGAATACACTGGTATCTATATAAATGTACAGTCCATAAATACCATACATCTTGGTGTCTATAGGTACCATGATACACATACTGTCATATAAACCATATATCCTGGTACCTGTATGTACCATGGCACACATGTGGTCAGGAAACTAACACAACAATTAGGAAAACACAGTACTCCCTCCATACAGGGTTGCTGGGGAAAAAAAATCACAGGGATATTAATCCACCAGATCTCTTGCAGGGCACTGTCATTTGGAGGATCCAAGCAGTAAATCTGCACCTGACACAATTCCCTTGGCTAGCACTACTAAAAGGACTGTCAGGGGCACTAGGTTTGTTTAGCTGGCTGAAATATCGTGCAACTGGACAGACTGCAGTGAAGTTTAGGGTCTGAAATAGCTTTGGGGAAACAATACATTAATTTCCTGTGGAAAATACATCTATTAAAATGGAGACTACTCTTGGTTGAGTCTAACATGGTAAAAAAGTGTGTTGTAAAGACTAGAAGAAAATGCATCTCAGTGTTGGCTTGGAAATAAGGAAGTGCTGAGAAGTAATATTATCCTCAGAATCAGGCAAGGGTCCACTTTGGTAGAGGAGTGAGATAAAGAAAAGATTTCCAGAAGGTATTTTTATGATGTCTCACCAAGTTCTCTACATGCTCTTAGGAACAAAGCCTGTGGCCATGGTCTTCATTACGCCCTTTCTGAGGTGTCCAGTCCACTGAACAAAATTTGACTCAAAATAATGTTGACTTACTTTGCTTCTGAAATCTCATCATCAGCTGGTGGCCATTTTCACAGGTGAGTCTTTGTAAGGGCTGCATAGAACTTACCCATCTCACATCTCACTTGGCTCTGCAACTTTTGCATCAGGAAGAAGGAAGAAGAAAAAGGCAGTACGAAATCTGTGGGAATGCTCAACAGCACTGGAGATGTTTGATGCTGCACTCCTTGCGTGTTGTTCCTGAAGTGCTTCTACATTCATTGGCATTTGCACAGAAATCACTGCCCAGCCTGGTCAGAGCAGCCTGTGCCTGTAGGCAGAGGTGTGAGGATTATGGGGTCACCACTTCAGCTCTTTTAAGCATTGCAGTGGGGAGGGACCAAGCCCTGATTTTAAGAGTTGTTTCTTCAATATGATCAGATAAATGTTTTTTCCCCCAACCATGTACAAACTGTAATTCCCATGAGAGCTCTTCTCACCATTCTCTCTTGGAGGGATTAATTTGAAGAAATAAAATCCACCTCACCCCACAGTCTGTCAATGAAGTACTGAGAGACAAGACCAGTGAACTCAGCAAACTTCTAGTGGCAAATAGATGTTTGTGCTGAAGGAAGACAAATNGATCAAGGCTGATATTTTTAGTCTCAATGATTGGATTTCCAGTCAGTCACTATGTACTCAGGAGGAAGAAACCAGTTTGGTTAGCTTTTTTTTCTGTTTCTCAGCAAGTAGAACACTGTATTCCATTTCTGTGGACCGTGACATCCCATGGCACATTAAAAGCCTTATTCAAACCACAAGACAGCCATATTTTACACTCAGCAGGAGACTGTAGGAAGAAGTATGAGGCCAGGGTTATTCTGACTTGGACAGTTTGTCAAACTGGGAATTAGGAAGAAAGTTTAGGACATTCTCTTCTAGTTCATGTGATCCTGAAATAAGTAAGTAGAAGATTGCCTTAGTAGGGAATTTCTTGATATTACAAAAGACTGCATAAGGGAAGATTTATATTCAGAAGGAGTTGAATCTGCCCTTGTGCTTTTGTTCTAAGTCTCCATCCATTGTAAAAGTATCACAAAACCTGTGGAAACTCCAAGGGCAGTTCTGAAATAAGCAGGATTTTATTTTCTGGTCTACACTTGAACAAAGCAATTGAACATTAAGATCTCAGCTTAGTTCATAAACCAGGTTCATGATACCCGGGAATTCATCTTCTAACCTGGGCCATATTTCATTTGTTGATCCATAATTTTACCTCAAAATCATACAAAATTAATCAGACAGTTGGAGAGCTTGAGAAGTCCTTTATTAGCCTGCTCAGCATTTTATGCTGATTGATCTTTTCAAAGAGATGATGACAAGAATTTCAGGACTTCTGCCTTCTGAAACAATAATCTGCATTTACTGAATTCTATGGCAAAACTCATATACATGCAGAGTACGTCATATTTCCGGTGGCTACCCAGTCTATTAGATTGGAGAGGGGTCTTATATATCAGACATATATCATCAGCAGAAATACACTGCTCCTACTTTTTGTCATCCTCAAACTGACCATTTTGTGCTTGGGTCCACAGAATAGCACATTAGCTGATTTTAGGGTGAGAAATATAATTTTCTGTAGGATATTTAGAGTATCATGCTATAAACAGGGACCGCACATCGCAAAACAAGTTTCCCACACTTTGGTTATGGAAATGAACATGAAAATACTGTGTATTTGTATTGTATTTGATTTTCCAAGGCCTCTTGTTCCCATATTTGAGTGTTTGGTGTAGTTTTACCACCCAGAAGATTAAGTATCAGCATACTTTCAATTTTTCAATTTGCAAGCAAGAGGAATAAATTTACTCCAACAGTAACTTCACAAGCAAGTCAGTGGGGCTGTTTGGAGAGAGATGTAGCTAAATGGAGTTCTAAGCCTCTTGAAATCTGGTCCAAACACATCATGCTTAATGAATACTTTCCATCACCGTTTAAATCTATTAAGAGAAAAAAAAAGGTGTCTTTACAAGAGGCCTTTGCTTTTTTATGTTGTAATTCTTCTCTTCCTGGCAATCCTAAAGGGTTCATCACCACTTCATTCTTCCAGTGTAATAAGAGTATTCATCTTACCCTTGCTGACTTACAGATATCCTCAAGGATCGCAGCTTTTAACACCAGGAAATGTAAAGGTAATATAATGGCAGCTTTCCCATTTACTAACCACTATCTTTCAAAACTCTCCTTTCCTTCCTTCCAAAGCTGTTGCTTCATTAATCTCCACGCGTGACTGAAAGCGTTAAAAGCTTTTCACGGGTAATTCGTTACCAAAAAAAAAAAAAAGACTTCTGGGGGGACATTTCCCACAGTTTTAAAGAGCTCGCTCTGCTGTGGTGCAAAACACATTTTGAAGTATTCCCCGAGATGTCCTGCCTCAAATCAGAAGCTTTTAGCTCCCCCGGGCTGCCCGGGGGAACATCTCCCCCCAGCGGCCGCTGCGCCGCCCGCCTTCTCCCGAGGGACTGGATGTTCGTTCAGGGGAGGGAAAAAAAACCAAACAAAACGCTTCAGCCTTAATTATAATTTCTTGTAAGGCAGTGGAGGTGATGGGTGTACCTCTCACTGTGTAGCTCCGCGTGCGTCTCCCTGCCGAGAGGCACCGGTGCCGGCTGTACTCGCAAAGCCCCGCAGGTCACCACCGCGACCGGCAGAGCTATTCCAAGTGAATTAAACTCAGACTCTCTCCTGTGAATTGAATCTTTTCGCGCCGTTTTGTATCTGCCTCCACTCTGCACATTTTTTCACTTGCCATTTCCAAACAAGAGCAACAGATTCTGTTAATCAGCGTCAGAAAGAAACACGCTTGAGCGCCTTGTCCGCCAAAGGCACAAAGCCTCCAGTGAAAAGCAACCTCTGCAAACTGGAGACTGCTGCTGCCGCCTTCCTCACTCCTGGCCCTTGCAGCTGTGGGAGACATCCAGCTCTGCCCCAGCCCTCTCAGGGCAGCTGGCTGCTCCACATCATTGGTGCTGGTGTTTCAGCGATAAACATATTTTGGTGGCAAGATCCCCGTGGCAGATGCCAGGAAGTACCAGCCGGTCTCTTTCTCGAGCAGCGAAACATGTCGAGCCTGCTAACCCCAGGCACAGCTCAGCTAGCTCCCTTCTTGCTCCCCACCGAGTCACCCAGGCAGGTGCATTCTCCCAGTTCCAGCCAGAGAGGAAAAGAAGCTGGTTCCCTTCATAAAGTAGACTACTAGCATAAAAAAGGAAAGATATTTTTTAGGCAATTTTAAATTGGTCTACATCTGCAGCATCAGTTTAAGCAAAACATTATTCTTTATGATTGAGTGATGAATAAAAGCAACCGCCAAATCTTGCATGGCATAAGTTAAGAAGGAGGATAAATGTTTCTTTCACAGAAGTTCAGGAAATTATCTTGGTAAGGAGAATCTTCTAGGCTGATAGCAGCTACCAATTAAAACTTTTATTCTCTATATTGATTTGTGCTTTATGTCTATCTGTTCTGACACTGACCAACAAAATGTCTCCCTTGTTAAAAAGTGGAAAGTGAAAAAAAAACAACATAGCAGCATGTAAGTGGAGGCAAAACTGGAACAAGGTAGCATGCAAAAATTCAACTTACAGAGCTGAATTTGTGTTAAATACACTTGTAAAATTTTCAACAATTTTAGGACTGTTGATATAAAAGCAGAAGGCTACAGTTCTAAATTTTCCAACATTAAAGGGTGTTACATTTGTATAAATCACAGCACAGCTGAAAGAGTAGTTCTTACTGCTGTTACAAGTAGTATTATGACTTCTGCAACTGTAAAATACTCTGGGAAAAGTGTTTCTATTTTACTTTCGATGGGATATTTTGTGGATCTGATTCCATCCTTCCCCTCTCCAGTCAGTACCTTTGTGTATATCTTTCCAACAGCACCAAGGGCAGCAGACATGTCCTCACCTGTGGCTTAGGAGCAGCATCCCTGCTAAAGCCTGGATTCTCCAGCAAAAGTCTCGAAGCCTGTGTTTGCTGTCTGGTGAAGCAGGGTCTGGTGAGAGGAAAAGAATTCACTTCTAAGCCACAATCTATGGGGAACATGTGAGCCTCCACTCCCAGTCTTCATGGGGCTTGTGGAACCTTTCCCTCCTGAACGCTTCTACTCTCCATTAAGCAGAGCTGAACCAATTCAAGATTTCAAAAGAAAAGTCGAGGGAGCCAAATGCATGCACAGACAGGCAAGTGTGTGCCTCTGCACAACATTTTTCCTTAGGAAATCAGATTAAAACACAGGAAAATTTGACTGTATCATTCCCTGAACCCAATTAAAGGAATCAGCTTCTGACTGTAAGTGGATATTATAAGAAGCTGTCATATTTTAGGATTAATTGTCACCATTGTCACCTGGCATTGTTGTTAAATCCCAAAGCATATTTCCCCTCCTTCCCAGGCAGGTCTGCAGCCAAGAGCTCTGCTATCTAATGAAGTAGTGGCAAAGCCAACCTGGCTATCTCCTGCTCTGTCTGTGCCTTCCAAACTTTGTGAGCAAAGGAATACTAGTTATCAACCTCCCAGAAGTTCTATAGACTTCCAGGCATCCAGGTCAAACCAGTTTACTTGATAACTCTTTATATACAAGGATGAGGTATTTTCAGACACCAGGCTGCAGTTTGATGAAATCAGTGGTTTATGTACACTATGATTTCTACCAGAACAAAGTAGTAGCCAGGGAGTAGCTTGCTGATTGGATTTTGATTATCAGTCAAGGGGCAACAAACTACATTATTTTCATAGTAAATAAGGTACATATTTGTTTTCAGATTGGACGAGGAAAAAAACTCAAAGATAAGTAATCTTATTGATCTGAACAAATTAGTACAGATAGGTTAATCAGAATAGAAACATGCCATGAGTCACGATGACTGTGTCCTGTGGGACTCAATCATTTCTCTCCATGTCATAACTTTTTCTTTCGTAATAGACCTGTGACCTATATATTTCAGTGGGCATTTTCTGTTCACGTTAATAATTTGAATAAGTTGATCAGACAGACAAAAAGAAATTAATTCATTCTCCAATGACCACAAAAGTTCACATGATGTCTTTATTTGGACTAGTTGATAAGTTTTTATAGGAAAATGCAATTAAGAGTTTTCAAAAATTTCTGTTTCAAAAAGGAGTCAATAACACTCTAGGCAGAAATTATCACAAACACTTGACTTCTGATTAAGGGTATTAGTGGACAGAGATACAAAACAGTTTTTCAGTGTAGAATTATGTATTTCCTGGTGTTTTTTAAGAAAAATAAAACAAACCCAACCCAATAAACAATCTCAACACCATAAATTCTCCTACCTAAGGTTTCATCAATTGGTATTCTTAGACCAGAGCTGTGTAAAATACAAGGGAATGTGCAGTGGGAACACATCCTGAGTCACAAGAAAAACTAAGATCAACTAGTTACACTGAGCTTTAACTTTCATTTAACTGCAACTTCGGCCATGAATGGAATTAGGAAATGTCATTTTACTTCATATTCACAAGTGTATGATGAATTCAATAGCATGATCAATACAATACAGGCAAAATCTAAGTGAAGTGGTGGTAAAGCTTAGAATATAAAAGGGAAATATAAGTGGCCTGACTCCTTGGATAGTCAGAAGTAGCACTAAAGCCCTGGCAATTTTGGATACAATACAATCAGAAGAGCCACAGAGCTACCTGCCTCACTTGTTGGTTCCTACATGACTGCATGAAGAGTTCTTTCTGACAAAGGCATGTGAGTCTGAAAGACCATTGTCTGCTTGGTGATGACAGTTGGTTTTATGAGCCTACAGAACTCAGCCAGTGACTGTCCTTACTGGATTTGACATTGCACAAAGAAAAGAAACTCTATTCTTCCCCCATTGCCATGTGGCAGCTGATAGTGGGGCCTTGCAGGTGGGTTCTGTCAGAGGAGAACTGTTCCAAAACCCTTTGTTAGGCCAGGAGGCAGGTCAACCCTTCAGCTCCCAATCCAGCCACAAAGCATTTCAACCCAAAGATCCAGGGTAGGAAGGACACAGGCTAGTCCCCATCCAGGTCACAGCAGGGGAGAGAACATGGGAGCACCTGCTTAGGTCACAGGCTCTCTGTGTGCCACCATCTCCTGTCTGGTACAATGCTTGGGGACTGTCATCACCACATGAAATAGGTTTCAGGGAAGTTTTGAGCCCAGGGAATTGCTCTGTGTGATTTCCTTTGTGTCATGGTTTAAACTCAGCTAGCAGCCAAGCCCCATGCAGCCACTCACTCACTGCCCCAACCAGTGGGATTGGGGAAAGATTTGGAAGGGTAAAAAAAACACCCATGGGGTGGGATAAAGACATTAATAGGGAAAGCAAAAGCCATACACAGAAGGAAAGCAAAACAAGGAATGAATTCAGCGTTTCCCATGGGCAGGAACAGCCATCTCCAGGAGAGCAGGGCCCCATCACATGTAACGGTGACGTGGGAAGACAAACACCATCACTCCAGATATCCACCCTTCCTCCTTCTTCCCCCAGCTTTATACACTGAACATGATGCCACATGGTCTGTAATATCCCTTTGGCCAGTTGGGGTCACTCGTCCTGGCTGTGCCTGCTTCCACCCTCCCATGCATTCCCAGTCTCCTCACCCGCCTGGCAGTACAAAAAGTAGAAAAGGGAGTAACAAAACATCTCTGTATTATCATCACTGTGCTCAGCACAAATCCAAAACAGAGCCTCATGCCAGCCACTGTGAAGAAAATTAACTCTATTCCAAACAAAACCAGCACACTTTGGCTCTGCCTGCACACGTTTCCATGTCTGCACTGCTGAAGCTCCACACCAAATGTTATTTTGGAGCAGACGCATGGACCAGGATCTACCCTTGGGCACCTGCTACTTTGGTACTACTGCTACCAGCACAAGAGCAGAGGATTGACAAAGATTGAGGCTCTGAGTAGGTTTTCCAGAGGTGATGTCTGCCAGTACATTAGAGCTCTAACAGATGTCATGCTTTCTTTGTGCCTACTTATTTGATACTAGAGAACTTTATTTTTCCCGTTTGCTCTGAACAAAGGCAGGAATCCTGCACTTGGTGTCTGAAATAATGAGAACAATTGGCTTAGTCTGACAAATTAACAAAACTTCCATTACCTACCAAAAAAAAAAAGAAAAAAAGGGTAATTATTATATAAAGAATTCCTTATAAACTCAAGGATCACATTTAAGGCCTTCAGGTCTTCAGAGTCCCCAATATTTCTCTTTCAACATAAATAATTTGAAGTTTATTACTTAACCCTGGTCAAAGCTGTGTTTACCTGCGTTCTGTGGCTCTTGTTCAGACTAATAAATTAATTAAAATTAAGTTAAAAGTCAGGTTTTGTGAATTTTAAAAATAATTATTTGAAGTGACTATGCAAATTAACAACCCTATAACCTTGTTTGTGAGAGACACCAAAGATGGCTGCAGGCACAAGCAAGAAAACACAACTTTCACCTCAGGCAAAAGTAGTGGGTGGTGGTTTTGAGACGTGGAATTGGACCATCAGTTTTCAGAGAGGGAAAAAATCTTCAGTGTATGTATGTATTCTAGCAGTTTTGCTCCTCTAATTCCTAGTGTTACAGCACTGCGAAGGGGAATTTGCCTTGGGAATACGCTAGCCTCCTCTCCAGAGGCTCATCCTATCAACAATAGTTAGCAGAGGAAAAATCAGTATATTTTAAAATACACAACCTTTATTTTTCCACGGGCTAATTAGAAACACACCACAGATACAGAATCAGAGCCCTATGTAAAGTTCTGAGTGAGATACAAAAGATTATCTGAATGAAAAAAAAGCTTGCCTTTTCCATTCAACAACACAGGGCTTGTGCAAGTTCCTAGTTATTTCATTCAGGAAGAATCAAAGTTTCCCTTCAGGCACAGAAAACCATTGAGCTCTGACTCTTTGTGTAGTCAAACACTGTTAGTAGCAAACAGTCATGTTGTATCAACTTTATTTCCAATACTTCATTTAAATGACAAGAGACATTCAAAAGACTAAGTATTCCTCCAATCCCAAGGACTGCTCCAAGAAGGCTTTTTTAGGGCTTCAGTACAGGGGTTTGTGTGAAATCCATTAGCATGGGCAACCACTAAGACCCTCTGCAGTCTACTTTTGGAGTCATCCCAGGAGATTACTTCTTTGGTTCAGGTTGGGGGGCTGTTTTCCTAAATTGATACATCTACTCCTTTTGGTAAAGGCTAAAAGCAATTCCCATCAATATGTTATACTCTTGAAATGCTAATCTACTTAATCAAAGAAAGCATTCTGTAAGAGTCTTTTAGCTAGATTTTACTCTTCCTCTTTAATATGCAGTTTGCTAAGGCACAGAACTCAGAGCATTTCCAGCAGGATCTGCAATGCTGATGGAACAGCTAGTGCTTTCCAGGTGGCAGCCTAATTGTGAGATGCTACCTCTGGTCAGCAGACATTTGCAGGAAGAAAATTCCTCAATGCAGAGAATATCCCACTACGTTTGATTTTGTATCCTTTAACACAGGATGAGCAAAAATAATACGAATATTGCAGTCAGCCATGATTTTATTAAGGGAAAGTCAGAAAGCATGATGTTCTGAACTTACTGTTGATTGCAACCAGCCACCTCAGTTTGCTCAACACAGCTGGCATGAACAGATCCCAGGAGACTACACACAAAATCCTCTACGACATCAGGCATGAACAAGCCTGCAAAGCTAGCTGAACTCCATCTTCAGAAGAGTACAATAGAAACAATGAAAACAAAGGCCAAAAATAACGATGAAATAAACTAACTATTCACTTTGAAGTTTAAACCTTCCAGACCTGGAAAAGAATGAAGAGTGACAGAACCAGAACTGAAT
>WAAG01058314.1:157492-169920 GCA_013390105.1 Tichodroma muraria | reverse complement strand
AAAAAAAAAAAAAAGCATTAAATACTTGCTTTTGCCTTTAATTACACATTTTACAACAGATAATTTTCAAATATCACCAATATAAACCTTCTAACGTATATATTACTCTGAAAGAGGAAAGGGATGGCTTTAAAGAGAGTAAACAAATGAGATAGGAAAAAAAATCTGTTCTCACGACAAAAGAGCCTTTAAAATATTGTGTGGGTAAGTATGTCTAGTTGGGTAATACAGACATTACCTTCAAGAGGTGAGACAAGTACACAGACGAATTACATAACCCAGAATAAACCCAAGTTCTCTCAAGTACAGAGTACCAGCATTAATGATCTCCAGCAACAAGAGAAGACATTTTTCACTGAACACTGGGAAGAGAGATCACATGCAACAGACTGAATCAAACCTCTGCTTCCAAGTTCATCCCAAAAACCTCACTGATGAGCCTCAAGAACAAAATTTTCTCAAACAGGAGATCAGAAACCATAATAAGGTCTTGTCTACAAACACTCCTGTATTAAACAGAAGGAATATTTCTAGTAAAAAGGGCGAAAACAAATGAGACAATTATGCATTATATCTGCCTCCCTGAAAAGCACTGAAAATGCACAAACTCACGTAATGCAACTGACTTCAAGCCACCTCAAGATTAAGGCAGCTGGGTTTTGCAATGTAAAAATAAATAGCAAGAGAATGTCTGTTTTATGATGATTATTATTAAAACCAGAATTCAGAGAAACAACTTATTTTGTTTAAAAGAAAACACCAGAGATCACATGAAATTTCATTATCAAAAATTCTCTTAATTTCATTTAACCAAAATAAATTATGGGAAGATCATCAGGCAACCATGACTTACTATGCTTGATTTACTATGCACAGGTGTTTTCTCCAAAGCAGCCACTAAAGGTGAAAATGTCAAAGCAAAATTATACAAAGCTCTTCTGTTTTAAAATAGTTTATGTCCATGGCATTATTTTTTCTAGGTTAAAAGAAAACAAACAAACCACCATGCAACAATGCAACAATGTGCCTGCAGGATTTGGTAGATCAGTTCTACAATACTGAATGCTGCTTCTTCAGAGCTTTAAACTTGTGGCAGTGTACTTAAAAATTCAGTACCGTTTGTCAAGCAATTTCTCAGACAAGTAACTGTGCCTACACTTTTTCTTCTAAACACACCTGCTTTTTCAAGACCAACGACTCAATATGCATCTGAAGTACCCACCAGTTTAATTTTGTCCCTCTCATTATAAAGAAGTCTCAAAGCATTTCCAAACCCAAAGACCAGTAAAGTATTATGTTTCTAGAAGAGGAGAGCACTAGAAAGAAAAATTCTTCCGCTATCATTCTTTCATTGTAAATGAAGGGGATGTAAACCCAGACAAATAACCCCTTGAATTTAGAAATTCTGTCCCCAGGTCACTTCACAAAGTGTTCAAGTGTCCCAGTGAGTGGTAGAAACCACACAAAGCGGGAGGAATTTGCGACACAAACAAAACTTAAACTACAAACAGTTCAGAAAATAGAAGATGAAAATGAACCTACAGCTAGTAATACAATGGCTTAAAACTGAAGATTCTTTTAAATACTTGTAATGGGTTAGGAACTTCCCGTTCTCTTTCAAGTAAAAGCATTTTTAGAGAGATCTAGAGGTAGGGAAGGAGCTAGAAGTTGATACACTTGTTTTAAGCATCTGATAGATTGGGTTAGCAGGTCATGGAAAGAGGTCTAAAATACAGGATCAACACTAACAGCTGATATTAAACACCCAAAACACACATATATACATTTGCCCACTTACTTCTGATTGATGCCTTTAAATCACCCTGAAAGGTCACCCCAAATTCTTAATCTTGCATTTCTTTTGTACAGAAAACACTCTACATTATACTAATTAATATTTTTCCATTTATACATCTGTAGTGTGTTAATTTTCCCCTGATCCCACCTGTCACGAAAGACTGCAAGGTTACTTCAAAAATACATTTTGGCTATTAACTTTTCATCAGGACAGTATATTCTTTCTGCAAAATGTTCCATGGCTTCACAAATCATAAATACTTCACAACATTAAGTTGAACTACCTGCAGGAATACGTAGGCTCTCCCACTTTAAAGACACGGCCACAGAGATGGGAAGGTTTGTTTGCTTGCTCAAGCTTTGGAAAACCAAATGCAGGATCTTCACCACAAAGATACCATTCCATTGGTCCCAGCAAAATGTGTTGTGCCAGCATGTCTTCTCTCTGAGGGGCAGGGTTGGGACCCCTGCAGTAAATTTTTGGTACATAATAGGCCAGATGCTGGTATACTTCTTTCTGAAGGTCATTTGCTTGCAGCCATTTCTTTTATATTAGAAGAAATGAGAACACAAATTCTTCATTAATAAACACACAAAACATAGTTCTAGCCATTTAGGTTATTTTATTTCTAAATGAAATATCTAAAATGCCATTGCAAAACTAGAAAGCCATGCTTCCTTATAAGTGTTAAATCCAAACGATTACAAAAGACAGACGGTAGGAAAGGAATAATTTGTTTCCCTGCTCACACATTTTATCCTTTTGACATATAGAAGATTTAAGATAAAATTCTTTTTTTTTTTCCTTTTTTCTAAAGTTTTCCTGCAGGATAGGATGAATGACCAGTAAAATGTTGGCAGTGATTTTTAGGATACAGCCTAGACTACGTTGGTCACATTTCTCTGGAGTGCAGACAGATGCTGCCAGCTTGGGACACAGAGGATCAGCGGGAGCTTGGAGTTGGCAAGGAACAGAGGCAAAAAGTACATGGAGAAAAGCAAACACAGCATTAGGTAATAGCCCCTATCTCATTTAATTTCAACAAACCACCTGGGAAAATGAGGGAGTTTTGGTTTCTCCTGCAACCAAAATAACTCATCTGAATTACTATTTCAAGTGTGATGTTAGATCCATGAATTCTTGCACTGGGTTTGTGAGGCAAGGTTTTGGTAGCAAGGGGGCTACAGGCTAGCTTCTATTAAAGTTGCCAGAACCTTCTCCATGTCCAAGAGAGCCAACACCTGATGGCTCCAAGATGGACCCACAGCTGGCCAAGGCTGAGCCCATCAGAGACAGCAGTAGCACTTCTAGGATAACAGATTTAATGGGGAATAGCATATTTAAGGGGACAAAAAGAAAGCAATAGCAGCTGGGAGATGTGAGTAAGAATATGGGACAATAACAGCTCTGCAGACCCCAAAATCAGTGCAGAAGGAGGGACAGGAGGTGCTCCAGACACCAGAGCAGAGATCCCCCAGCAGCCCATGGAGGTCCAGTGGGGAACAGAGATCCACCTGCAGGCCATGGGGGATCCCATGCTAGAGCAGCTGGATGCCCCAAAGAGGCTGTGACTCCACAGCAGGAAGCCAGTGTTGCAGCTGGCTCCTGGCAGGACCTGTGAACCCATGAGAGAGGAGCCCATGCTGGAGCAGGCTTGCTGGCAGGACTGGTGACACCACGGGGCAGCCCCACACTGGAGCAGACTGCTCCTGAAGGACCCAGGCTGGAGCAGTTCATGAGGAACTGTAGCCCATGGGAAGGAAAAGTGCATGGAGGACTCTCTCCCACGGGAGGGACCCCATGCTGGACAGAGGAAGGATGTGAGGAGTCCTCCCCGTGAGGAGGAAGGAGAGCGGAGACAACATGAGGAACTGACCACATCCCCCATTCTGCATCCACCAGTGCTGCTCAGGGGAGGAGGCAGGGAAAACCTAAGTGAACTTGAGCCAGGGAAGAAGAGAAGGATGGGGGAAGGTGTTTTTAAGATGTGGTTTTGTCTCTCATTACCCTACTCTGATTTGATTGGTGATAAACAAAATAAATTTTTCCCCTAGTCGAGTCTGTTTTGCCCATGACAGTAATTGCTGAGAGACCTCTCCCACTCCTTACCTCCACTACAAGCCTTTTGTTGTATTTTCTCCTCTCTCCAGCTGAGGAGGGGTGAGAGAGCAGCTTTGGTGGGTACCAAAGCTACTAGCCAAGTACATGCCAGTTTACCTGGCACCCAGCCAAGGTTAACACACTACAATTCTCTTAGTCAATCAATTGTAAAAAACAATGTTGGTAGTTTTCAAAAAGCATCGAACTACTGAACTGCCCTAAACCACTTAAAAACTCACAGCTTCTCCTAGTTTGTTTTTTTTCCCTCTGGTGTATACACAGAATAAAAAAAGTATTCTAGGACAACATTTGTTTTATTTCTGCCTTGTGGATAACAAACTTAGAAAGGTTTAAATGGTAACTTAAGACTGCAAGGTTTTTATAATGAACAAATGGGAGCAAGCAGATACTGCAAGTGTCCACTGATTAAATCCTGCGTTACATAAACAGCCTCAGCATGCCATTTCTCATTGTAAATGTGACAACCAGATACCCCCTGGCAACTTCCAGAAAAGGAGCTCAGAATCAACCTAAAACTGTACATGAAAATGCAGAATTAATTATGCCATAATAAATGGCTTGGGTGATCAAATGTTAGAGCTTGATTTACTCTGAATTATTTATAACTTACTCTAAAGAACTTATGTTTGAGATAACACAGTTGTAGTAAGTTCCTCAGGATACAGACATTCAGAGTCAGCTGAGCATCTGTGCAGACGGGCTGCATTTTTGCCCTTTTTTAAAATATATTGAAGTAGTTTAATTTACTAGATATGTTTTACTAAAGTAGAACTTGGTATCTTAAAAAACCTAACTCGTCAGGGTGTTTTCTTCACTTCTCTCTTCCTAAGTTTGACTTCTTAGAATCATGACTGATCTGCTAAATCTTTCTATATTCATTTAGCTTTGATGGTCAAAGCCCAGTTTTTTCCCAAGAAGTCCATTTGAAAAGGTTGTCAAAAAGCCATAGCCAAGAATCTAGACATTTATAGATAATCGCACCATTCCCACCAGGATTCAGAGAATACCATAGAAAAAAAGATTAAATAGTAAAGTGTTCAACAAGAATTTTATTTTTCCCACCAGTTCATTCATCTTTTCCTCTCCCTTCATCAGTTTTGCCAAATAGCTGCTACTGCCAGGAACTGACCCAATCACAGTGGCAGTGACTTAATCTTTTCCATTATTTCCATTTAATAAGCTCATTTTTACATTATTTTCTATAGCATACACTTATTATTAAACTGCAGGATTTTTTCAGCAAAATATCTAACTTCGGTATTTTAATTCAGCAGTACATTACTAATTTCTATCTAGAAAACACACACTGCATAATAGCTACATTACAAGCTCAGACAAATACCTAGGCAGAAAAAATTCCTGTTCCTCGACTAAATGGCTTTCCCATCCCAAAAATTCTGGGAGTAGTTGTCTGAAAGTTAGGTGTGGCAATGATGAACGTCATCACATCTAAATCTGTTTGTGGAGCCAGTTCTACACACATAACTGTGCATACAGTTTTGAAAATCACATCCTGGATGAAATAATATCAGAAGGAAATCCAGGCTACTAGGACAAGGAAACAGATGTGACTCTAAGAGCTGCCAGGAAGGCAACTCACAGGTCTGCTGTGCAAGCAAGACTGTTAATAGAAAAACATACTTAGGTATACATATGTTTGCACTGCCTTTCTAAAACACTACCTGCAGAGCACTGAACTCCAGAAAAATTACTCAAAACTTTGGCATTTGTTCTTTCATAAAAGCGTTCTGCATTTAGGCAAGGGTTCAATTAGTATTTGTCTATCTTCTAATGTGAAATCACACACAAAAAAAGCTAATATTCTACTCTCCCAAGAGAGGTTTTTATTAAAAAGGGAAGCATATGCCTCTTCACTTCCTCCCTCCTCACACTTACTCTCGTGCAACAACTTTAACTGCCCTGGGAAAAAGCAAATGTGCAAAGCATTGATCAAACAACACCTTACATAAGTAAATACCTAATGGTTCATCGGGGTTTCTATTAAATTCCCATCGAAGTAAGAAATACCAAGAGAACAAAATGCAGAATACTATAAAAAATGTAGAAGCCATAAAATTACTCACTTCTCTGTTTTAAAAGCTAAAAGGTACAATTTATGGGGTTTTTAGCTACACAAAAAAAAATACTTGCTATGTAGGGTCATGTTATGTTAAAGAGAACTTTTTTTATTTATTTTTGTTCTTTGGAAGTTTATCATTAAGTTGTTGCCACAAGAAACTGAAGCCTTAAGTGCTGCAACTATTGCTTCGGGATGGTATTGTTTTGTTAATACTGGGCTATCAGCAAAGGGGGCAGAAAAAACACAATAGATTTGAGTGATAGATTTCAGAATTGGCGCTTGTGCAGGTGATGACAGATAAAAATGGGAAGGAATTGACAACATTTAAGCTGGCACTTCTACCTACAGCAAATTCCTAAATGCATTCCTCTGGGTGCATGATTGACTTGAGTTTACCTACACTGTGACCCAAAAAAAACATCTGCTATTCACACAGACAAAGTAATTTGGGCTCAATTTGAATTACTTTATAAATGTTTGATGGAATTATTTGGTTTGCTGTAGAGAAGAAGGAAGACTAATCTGGGAGCTAAACTAGCTAGTATATAGCTAACTGCGCACATTTGCCCATCTAATCATACCTTTGTTTGCACTGAAGATATACAAGCACAATCTGAGGATAATCTGAATTATAAGTTTTTTATTTCATTTGGAAAGCAGCCAATGTAATTCCCATTGAGACACACACAGACAGGTCCAAAAGGTTTTATCCTACAGACGTGCACATGAGCAGTCTCAATACTTTAAATATACATCCAGTTCCTCAAATGCCCAAGTGTCTAAATGGACAAACATTTATGTCAGAAATAAAACTTTCTCTGAAGACTTTACCCTCGAGACTACATTCCTCTTCCAACTACTCTTTGTAAGAGCAGAAAAAGTATATAGACAGAAGTAGATTTCTTCAAATGTTACACTGATTTTACTAATACCTCCTCTACAAACACCCCATTCTAATAATCCTAAGGTTAATTACTGCAAGCTTTTCCAGAACCGCATCTTAAATAGTGGGGAGGAAGAATCCTGTAATGGCACTTCAACACTGTAAAGCATATTTGGGGTCAGACATCCATCTAAACTAACAGGGAAGGGGGATCTCCTCAGGTCTAGGTGTGATTGCCGGCAGAGAGAGGCGAAAGGGCAGCAGAGGAAGGAAGCAGTTGAGGAAGGGGCGAGACGCCCGGCCGCCCCCGGCAGGGGATGGCCACGTCCAAGCGGCTTCCAGGGAGCCACCTGCGCCAGCCGGCACAACAGGAAAAGCTGGCTGATCACTGCCATGGATTTCGGCCGCTGCAACAGCGACGCTGGCGACAACAGCGCGCTGAGGCCACAGCGGGACGCCGCTGCCGGCCGCGGGTGCCCTCAGAGCCAGCTCCGGCAGAGACACCCCGCCTGGAGAGCTCGCTCGCCCCGCGGAGCGGCCTCGCCCCGGGAACGGCTCCCCAGGCCGGTGCCTCCCGCGGCCTCCGAGCCCCCGCTCCCTCCCCGCGCCGGGCCCGCCGCCTCACCACGGCGATCTCCTCGGCGGAGCACTCCAGCAGGCTCTTGTCAATGGCCTGCACCTCCGCCTCCAGGTCCGCCGCCATCTTCTCCCTCCTCCTGCCCCCTGCCCCGCGCCGCCGAGGCCGAGGCCGAGGCCGGGACAGTCGTAACGGGGCCCGGGCGGCCGCCCAGCCCGGGGAACACACACTTCCGCCCCGCCTCCCGTACGTCACCGGCCGCCGCGCCGCGTTCTGGGGGCTGCAGTCCTTCCCCGGCGCTGCTCGGCCGGGACGCGGCGCGCCGTGCCCGGGGCAGCGCTGCGGGACCTGCGGGGCCAGGCCGGCGGTCGGTAACTGCCCCCCGTCCGCCTCCGCGGGCCGCCTGCCCTTCTCGCCTCACGGAATCCCAGGATCACGGGATGGGTCAGGCTGGAAGGGACTACATCTGGTTCAACCTCCCTGCTCAAGCAGGGTCATTCCAGAGCGCATGGCACAGGTTTTAGTCCCGGCGGTTCTTGAGTGTCTGCAGTGAGGGAGACTCCGTCACGTCTCTGAGCAATCTGTTCCAGTGCTCAGTCACTGCACTGCAAAGAAGTTCTTTCTCATGTTCACGTTGAAGTTCTGTGCCTCAGTTTCTAACCCTTGCTTCTTGTCCTATTGCTCAACACCACTAAGATGAGCCCAGCTCCGTCCTCATCACACCCTCCCTTCAAACACTTGTAGAAACGGGAGAGGTCTCATCTCGGTTGTCTCTTCTTAAGGCTGAGCTCCCTCATAAGAGAGATCTCCCAGTCTCTCAACCATCGTTGCTCTCCCCTGGACCTGCTGCAGAAGCTCCATATCAATTTTGTACTGAAGAGCCCGGAACTGGACACAGCACTGCAGATGTGGCCTCACCAGGGCCAAACAGAGGGGCAGGATCACCTCCATTGACTTGCTGGCAATGCTCTTCCTAATGCACCCCAGGATTTTGTTGGCCGCCTTGGCCACAAGGATGCTGCTGCTGGCTCATGGACAGCTTGTTGAACACCAGCACCACCAGCTTGTTGTTTGCCAGTCTCCCCCAGTGCAAAGCAATGTTTGAGACTTGGGGGCATCTCCAGTGTGGCTGGCAAAGCTGAGGTGCCCCCCTCAGCTGAAATGGTCTTTTAAGTGTTGCTGGCGGGCAAGTGGGCAGTGAGAGCTTCCTAGGAGGCTCACATATCCCATGGAAAGAAAATAAATCAGTAAATTATATGAACGTGGCAACTATGGCTTTAAGACAAAAGTAAATAACAGAAGTTATAAATTCTGTTGCTCAGCTTCTAGGGGGCCACCCAAACTGAGGTATGGCTTGCTCACTCAAGTGGGGATGCTTCTCAAAAACATAAGTCACCACCGCCAAACTCAGCAATCATCCTCCATGACTCCATTTCAGCACATACAGGCTCGGCATCTTGCGAGGCCTTTTTGCAAACCTGTTGTACCACTGCTGTACCCACAGGCTTGCCTTGCACCTCTGTAATTACAGCTGGGCTCAAACCAAGCAGACGTGTCTGACCGTGCGTGCAGCCATGGGGCACCTGAGCATGCTGAGGTTTAAAACCACACCTTCTTTCACTTGCTGGCAACTTCTGCATGGACCTAAGCGTCGTGCACAAACTGAGTACTATTTCTACCTCGCACCTCCTGTCAGCCTTCATGGCTGAGGTAAGACCCACCCAGTAGGAGCCTAACCTAGCAAATCCTGCTGAGGAAATCTCTGCTCTGGAGAATTTACACTTCCAAATCTAGACAATGCATGGGAGAGGAATAAACAGGCTAGAAAGGCAGACCAAGTCATAATTGCCTGCAGTACTAGCTGAAAGCACCTATAAATGTTGCCTTTGCCAAACAGTGCTGTTACAGCAAAGCTGTGCATTGAGAGTGAGTGCCATTTCACATCTTACATTCCTTAAAACTTTGTAAGCATTTTCATAGTGAGTATGTATAGTTGCTTCTTTCCTTTTTTATCTCCTTTCCTCTCCCTTCTCCTTCTCCCCTCAATTAATAATTTACATATCAAGTTTCCCAAGAATAAGCATAATTTCCTTTTTTATGTACCCTTCCTATATGCAGGGTACATATTTTACTGTATTTATTTTTGTCTCCTTTGCCACTTCTTAAGTAATTGTTCTTAAAACGCAGAAAATAATTATATATTCCTTAGAAGATCAGTAAAGCCCACACTGTTTCTCATTCATGCACTGTGCATGCCTAACAGAATACAGAACATGAATCTTCTTTGGAAAATAGCACAGGGTGAAGGAGAGCTGTATGACTTAATTGTTTCCCTTTTTGGGCTGCATGAAGAAAATGTTAGAAAAATCCTGGAGTTTAGTAATGTGAAAGGCATCTTACTTTACCTAGCAAAGTGGGCAACCCAAACAGAAATTAGCCTGCAAAGCTATTATTTCAATATGAACATAACAACTTCCTGAATATCATTTTTTCAAATTCGGGAAGAATTTTCCATAACATTTAACCTGTGCCATTTGCTTCATAAGCAAAGATACTATTCAAATTCAGGAGTAATAATTAAGATTGAGGAGACTGCCTTTATCTTCTGCCAAAAAGCCCAACTCTTACCTATTACCAGTTAGAAACTATTATCAGATGGAATATTAGTTAGAAGTCTATTATCAGATAGAAACTGAAAAAGAGAAATCTAGACAATTTTAATGTTTCAGCAGGGTTAATAGTAAACCTACATGGCATTTCTCTGCTCTAGCTGAAATGTTTCTGGGTCTCACCATGCTTTGAACACACAAGATAGCCCACAGAATGCTACAGACCATGGTGATGCAGATGTCATCTATACCTTTTTCATCTCCTGACCTGTCTGTTCAAGCACTGCTTGCCTCTGCCATTTCCTTAATAAAAAAGGAAAAAAATAAATTAAAAAAAAAAAAAAAAAAAAAAAAAAAAAAAGGAAAGAAACCAAAACCTAAATGGTGGTTTGACTGGGGATCAATTAACTTAATTGAGATCCAGTACTTTCTAGTAAATGCTGTATCCGTTAAGAACACAATGTAAAAAGGTGCCTTGGTTTAACCCCAGACAGCAACCAAGCACCACAGAGCCACTTATTTACCCCCCAACCAGTAGGATTGGGGAAAGAATTGGGAGGGTAAAAGGTAGAAAACTTGTGGGTTGAGACAAAGACAATTTAATGGGTAAAGCAAAAGCTGCACTCACAAACAAATAAAAACAAGGAATCAATTCACTGCTTCCCAAGGGCAGGCAGCTGTTCAGCCTTCTCCAGGAAAGCAGGGCTCGATCACGTGTAGCATTTATTTGGAAAGACAAACACCATCATTCAAAAAGTTCCTCCCTCTTCCTTCTGCCCCCACTTTATATACTGAACATGACATCTTATGATCTGGAATACTCCTTTGGTCACCTGTCCCAGCTCTGTCCCCTCCCAACATCCCATGCACCCCCAACCTTCTTACCAGTGTGGCAGCACAAAAAGCAGAAAAGGCATTGGCTCTGTGTAAGACCCCCTCAGCAATAACAAAAAACATCTCCATATTATCAGTCCTGTGTTCAGCACAAATCCAAAATATAATCCCATACCAGCCACTGGGAAGAAAATTAACTCTACCCCATCCTAAACCGGCACAATAGGCATAACTGAGGAGATATTGTCACAGTGAAGACTGATGGTTCCTTTCTAAAATCTGTTCTAGAAGGTACTAATGAAACACACACTAGAAGACTGCTTCTTGATGCACCAGAATTCACCCATGGCAGCCAAGCTGAAGCCCAGCTGGTTTGAAAGGGAAAGGACCTCCAGAAGAGCATGCTCCAGAGGGCTCAGCATATAGTAATTCTTGTTATCCTGGCTGAATGCTGCTTGAACGTGATCATCTTCAGGGCCTGTTGCATTTGCAACTAGAAATGGATGAAATCAAAAGGTAAAGGGATGTTGGAGGGAATTTTTAAGCAGCTGATTTTCTGGTGTGTTCACTGCACCTTAAATGCATTTGATGTGACATCACTGTATTAATTTGAATGTAAATAGAAAAATACTGCATATCTAGACTGCAGGAATAAATGTCTATAAAGAAGACTCAGAAAAACAACATGCTATTTAATGGAGTTTTCTGGAAATCATTATGAAAATGAGTCTTGTGAGAAGGATTCAGAAATGTTTCTATTCTCTGTGAAATGTTTCCTGGTACAGTTAAAAAACATTTTAAAAGCACTTCCGTGTCTGTTCACTAAAACAATGATGCACTTGCAACTTAATTTGAGGTTTAACTATTAAAGCAAATGATCAGCATTTTGCTGCGTGAAGTTGATGTTACATACCTATATCTAAAAATATCACTTTGAAAAGACATTTGTATCTCTTAAATCTTCCCTAAGTCAGCAACCCTTTCCACCAAACAAAGCATGTAGGATTCAGGTTTGTATTTTCAGTAACAGTAATTTTGATGAAACTGTTTGCTTAACAGATACTGAATGACCAAAGTAGTGATTTTTACATTGCAAATACAATTTTTAAAGCCATCATCATTTACATGGTTTCCCTCCCTTCCTCTTCAGTGCCAGATGAGGTAGGTTTGTAGTCACCATCTCCTTCATCGTCTTCAGATAAATTCAGATGGTAATTCTTTTATTTCTGCACTGCCAATTCCAATGACAAATTATGCTGACCAAAATAGAATTTTGCCTGTGATAATGTTAATTAAAAGATGAATTGTGAATGAGGTGAACAATGACACCCAGTACTTGGTGGATTGATAAGACATAGTTCACTAAGCAAGACGTTATTCAGAACAAAAGAGCACACGGTAATCTACAAACACAGATTATTTTAGGAATTTTGGTTCAGAATTAGAGTATTAAAAATACTATCTGACAAACTGTAGGCGATTCTTTGTTCCTTGGAGGCACTAGTGCTATAATATCAGCCCTTTTA
>WAAG01058314.1:141894-157298 GCA_013390105.1 Tichodroma muraria | reverse complement strand
CCAAAACCTAAATGGTGGTTTGACTGGGGATCAATTAACTTAATTGAGATCCAGTACTTTCTAGTAAATGCTGTATCCGTTAAGAACACAATGTAAAAAGGTGCCTTGGTTTAACCCCAGACAGCAACCAAGCACCACAGAGCCACTTATTTACCCCCCAACCAGTAGGATTGGGGAAAGAATTGGGAGGGTAAAAGGTAGAAAACTTGTGGGTTGAGACAAAGACAATTTAATGGGTAAAGCAAAAGCTGCACTCACAAACAAATAAAAACAAGGAATCAATTCACTGCTTCCCAAGGGCAGGCAGCTGTTCAGCCTTCTCCAGGAAAGCAGGGCTCGATCACGTGTAGCATTTATTTGGAAAGACAAACACCATCATTCAAAAAGTTCCTCCCTCTTCCTTCTGCCCCCACTTTATATACTGAACATGACATCTTATGATCTGGAATACTCCTTTGGTCACCTGTCCCAGCTCTGTCCCCTCCCAACATCCCATGCACCCCCAACCTTCTTACCAGTGTGGCAGCACAAAAAGCAGAAAAGGCATTGGCTCTGTGTAAGACCCCCTCAGCAATAACAAAAAACATCTCCATATTATCAGTCCTGTGTTCAGCACAAATCCAAAATATAATCCCATACCAGCCACTGGGAAGAAAATTAACTCTACCCCATCCTAAACCGGCACAATAGGCATAACTGAGGAGATATTGTCACAGTGAAGACTGATGGTTCCTTTCTAAAATCTGTTCTAGAAGGTACTAATGAAACACACACTAGAAGACTGCTTCTTGATGCACCAGAATTCACCCATGGCAGCCAAGCTGAAGCCCAGCTGGTTTGAAAGGGAAAGGACCTCCAGAAGAGCATGCTCCAGAGGGCTCAGCATATAGTAATTCTTGTTATCCTGGCTGAATGCTGCTTGAACGTGATCATCTTCAGGGCCTGTTGCATTTGCAACTAGAAATGGATGAAATCAAAAGGTAAAGGGATGTTGGAGGGAATTTTTAAGCAGCTGATTTTCTGGTGTGTTCACTGCACCTTAAATGCATTTGATGTGACATCACTGTATTAATTTGAATGTAAATAGAAAAATACTGCATATCTAGACTGCAGGAATAAATGTCTATAAAGAAGACTCAGAAAAACAACATGCTATTTAATGGAGTTTTCTGGAAATCATTATGAAAATGAGTCTTGTGAGAAGGATTCAGAAATGTTTCTATTCTCTGTGAAATGTTTCCTGGTACAGTTAAAAAACATTTTAAAAGCACTTCCGTGTCTGTTCACTAAAACAATGATGCACTTGCAACTTAATTTGAGGTTTAACTATTAAAGCAAATGATCAGCATTTTGCTGCGTGAAGTTGATGTTACATACCTATATCTAAAAATATCACTTTGAAAAGACATTTGTATCTCTTAAATCTTCCCTAAGTCAGCAACCCTTTCCACCAAACAAAGCATGTAGGATTCAGGTTTGTATTTTCAGTAACAGTAATTTTGATGAAACTGTTTGCTTAACAGATACTGAATGACCAAAGTAGTGATTTTTACATTGCAAATACAATTTTTAAAGCCATCATCATTTACATGGTTTCCCTCCCTTCCTCTTCAGTGCCAGATGAGGTAGGTTTGTAGTCACCATCTCCTTCATCGTCTTCAGATAAATTCAGATGGTAATTCTTTTATTTCTGCACTGCCAATTCCAATGACAAATTATGCTGACCAAAATAGAATTTTGCCTGTGATAATGTTAATTAAAAGATGAATTGTGAATGAGGTGAACAATGACACCCAGTACTTGGTGGATTGATAAGACATAGTTCACTAAGCAAGACGTTATTCAGAACAAAAGAGCACACGGTAATCTACAAACACAGATTATTTTAGGAATTTTGGTTCAGAATTAGAGTATTAAAAATACTATCTGACAAACTGTAGGCGATTCTTTGTTCCTTGGAGGCACTAGTGCTATAATATCAGCCCTTTTAGCAATAAATCCAAATAAGCTTATTTCTTTTCCCTGCTCTGTCTTTGCATAACTTAGATTATAGGTGTATAATATTCTAAACATGATGTCAAGGAAAATTATTTTTAAAAAGACACTGAAAGAAGAGCGTATTGCATAATACCAGTGAACATAGGAAGCATAATGAAAGCATAAAGATGCTGTGGCCATGTTCCCGTCTGGTGAGTGCTCTCTGCAAGTCTAGCAAAGGCAGTTACATAACTGATTTTTATTGCATTAGGCAACAGCAATATTGCTAAGCAAACTGATGTGCAGAATTAGAAAGCTTCTTCCACAGTGGAAATGAAGAAAAAAGACAGAGGAAGGGCTCTCACATCCAGTAAGAAGGCAGGGCAAGAGGATGTGCATCTTCATTAGTGGATCAGGGGGACAACATGATTTATTCTCATCACGCAGTGCCTTAGAAAAAATACAGTGCCAACTCAGTCCATGATAATTTCACTGCTTTCTGCAGCATAATGTGTCAACAGTCTAGAGCTCAAGCTGGTAAGTTAGTACAACAACTTCTAAAAGAGATTTAACTGGAGCTAAGATATAATAGTCTCTAATGAGTTGCACGGGGGGGGGGGGAAAATTAACATGGGAGCAAAGGAAAAAAAACTACACATGCAAAAATGTGTCTGATCTCATCTGTTTT
This sequence comes from Tichodroma muraria, assembly GCA_013390105.1. Taxonomy (NCBI): domain Eukaryota; kingdom Metazoa; phylum Chordata; class Aves; order Passeriformes; family Sittidae; genus Tichodroma; species Tichodroma muraria. The sequence continues at coordinate 154,633 of WAAG01058314.1, read as the reverse complement.
CACAGTAAATTCAGAACACTGCTAGTGTGTATTTAGACATAACAGTTAATACAGGCTGGGGAATAAACAGATTAAGAGCAGCCCTGCTGAGGACTTGGGGGTGCTGGTGGATGAAAAGCTGGACATGACCCAGCCTGCACCCATGTGCACTGGCAGCCCAGAAAGCCAAACGTGGCTTGGGCTGCATCAAAAGGAGCCTGGGCAGCAGGCCAAGGAAAGGGATTCTGCCTCTGCTCCCCTCTGTTGAGACCCCTCCTGCAGTGCTGTGTCCAGCTCTGGGGTCCTCAGCACAGGAAGGACACGGACCTGTTGGAGGGAATCCAGAGGAGGCAACCGAGATGCTTAGAGGGATGGAGCACCTGTCCTATGAGGAAATGCTGAGAGAATTGGAATTGTTCAGCCTGGAGAAGAGAAGGCTTCAGAATGCCCTAACTGTGGCCTTCTAGTACCTGAAGGGAGCCTACAAGAATGATGGAGACAGACTTTTTATAAGAGCATCTTTTATAAGACAGGACAAGGGGGAATGGATTCAAACTAAAGAGAGTAGGTTTAGATTATATATTAGGAAGAAATTCTTTATTGTGAGGGTAGTGAAGCACTGGTACTGAGGAACAGATTGCCTGGAGAAGTTGTGGATGTCCCATCCCTGGAAGTGTTTAAGGCTGGGTTGGATGGAGCTCTAGGCAACCTGGTGTGGAGGAAGATGTCCTTACTAACAGCAGGGGATTTCAAACTAGATGATCTTTAAGGTAACTTCCAACCTGAACCATTCTATGATTTTAGGATACAACGAGGTCTGTGAGCTGATACCAAGAAAGTCCATGTTTGTGGCTCAGAGGTGGTCAGCTTTAACACCCACCTAGGCGTGTGCTAGAACCACTTGAAATTTGTTCTGTACCTAACGCCCTTCCCCTAAAATTATCTATGCCAATGAACACACAGGCTTATGTTGCAGCCTTACCCTTTGCAGGACTTTCTTTCACGTGGTTGACTATTTTTCAAGTTTGAACAAACTTAAATATTCCTGAGACTTCTGCCACTTGTGTTTGCGTGGCAAACAAAGTGGCAGGAAAGGGGTTATACAGAGGGGCAGTCAGCCGTAGGAAGGGTATGAAGTGCAACTGTTGATGCTGTGTTGCCGTAGGACCAGACCTTTAGAACCCTTGCACTAAGAAAGAGCAGTCTCGGTATTTAGCATCCACTGCAGCGCAAGCAAGTGCACCGTCAAAGTCCGGGCCCTCAAAGCTGCTCCAGCGGGTGTAGGATATGGTGAGGCAGGCAGGTTAAGCCGTTCTCCTGAGCCATGCCCGCTGTGGTGGCTCCCTGCAGGAGCCTCCGGCGGGAGGCGAGGGCAGAGCCCGGCTCTCCTTGCTCTTCCCGCTGCCGGCGCCAGGTGTCGGCAGGCGGCGCGGGCACGGCGGTGCAGCAGCGCCCCTCGCCCGCCGCTCCCAGCCCGCGTTCCCGGCTCCCGCTCGCTCCGGCCTGCAACCGGAAGGGTGTGGGTGGGTGCTGGGGCTGGAGCAGCCATGCGACTTCACTTTTTTTTTCTTTTCTCCCCCTCTCAAATCAAGCGTTAACTGCTTAGTGGCTGATACTTCGGGAAATTCAAGGCATTTTTGGAATGAGTCGGATGTTAGAAGAAGAGAAATGTGCTGTGCAGTGCCTGGGGGCCATGGATGGGGCTTTGGGTGGTAGGAGAGGCAGGACGGGGAGGAAGCAGAAGTGGCCAAGGAGTTGCCTGCAGAGATGCAGGATGAGTGCTGCAGTTATCCTGTGGGAGAAGAAACTGGAGCAACCTTCTGTAGCAAGGTCCCTGCCTCAGCACTCAGAGGAGCTTCTGAGCGTCGGGAGCAGCTGGGCATCCGATGACGACACTCGGTGACACTGCCTGTTCTTGGCTGATGGAGACCAGAATTGATACTGAACCGCTGGAGGAAGAGTTCTTGATTCCGTCTGAAGCCACATTTATGTGCAGTTATGCAGGGAATGCACAAAGGAAATGGGAACACACAGCCCACAAGCAAAAGCAGGGTGGATGAAAGATTTATCTGGGAATATGAAAATGCTTTGAACAAGTGAACTAACTCTTCTTCTTTCCCCCTTCATTCACACAACGGAGCAATTTTAAATTAGAACAGGTTGTAACAGATTTAATTTAGATCACCATGGTGCCTAGTATAATGCTACAGCATATTCTAGTTTATCTTGTTCCCTGATTTTAAAGGGCTAAACAGTTTTTAAATTGTGGATTTGTTATAGAATGTATGGCTGCTAGGCAGACCTAACCAATTAGAAATCTTTTACTGCACCATGATTAATTTTGTTAGATAAAACTACTGAAATACAACTGAAGGTAGAAATAAAAAGCATTTAAGTGCTCTACAGCCATGATTTACTCTTCAGAGATGCATTTAACGCTGTCTCCGGCAGAACAGCTTCATCCATTTTCCAAACATTCATTTGTTTATTTCAAGATTAGTCTCAGTTATAAACAGACATTAAATCACCTCCCGGCCCTAATACATTGTAATGAAGTATTGTAAACCATGTAGTATGTTGGTTTAAACAATGTAATCAGAAAGCAACAAAACCATTTTCTCCTGGTTCTTGCTGGCTCCCTGACTTCTGTCTGTTCGAAGAAAAGTTCTTTCTAGTCTGTAAATGTCAAGGTCGCTCAGAGGTCAAGTTTGTGCTTTTGAGCCGTGGTTCCTTTCAGGTTATTGGCTTTGTTTTATTACTGAAAGGAACCATCCATTTTGGCATATAGAGCAAAGAAGTCATGTAATCCTATTAAATACAAAACCAACATGTACAAATAATGGTGAGGGTTTGACAATTGCACAAAAGCCCCCTTTTTCTGCCCATAGTTAAGCCTGCACTGAGTAATTAATGGTCCTTCCACAAGCCTGTCTACAGTGGGAAAACTGCCTAACTAGTTTTCAAAACACTTATCAAAAACTGGCCAAGAGCCTCTTTTGGGCAAGCTGGCATCCTTCTACTGCGATGCTCAGGAAGGGGAGTTGGACAGAAGTGCCTACCTGTCGCTTTCCATCTCAGAGCAGAACATGGCATAGGAGGAGACAGGCACAATCCTAGGCAGGGGATCCTTGGAAACAGGGAGAATTAATTAACAAAGAAGGAGGAAAGCATCTTTAGAGAGTTAAGGATAAAAGGAGGTACTTTCAGTTATTAGAAAATAAACTTGCTTTGTTGGTAGGAGAGAGAAGAAGTCGGAAGTGGAGGTTACAGCATGCAAGTTGAGATGTGGATCATGATGTACTGGGCACAAGAACTAAGACATAAAAAATTAACAAAAAATACCTCAGTAATTTCCCTATGAAGAATGTTTATGCATAGTGCAAGGTCAGTAGAAGAAAAAATTAGGAAGAGGAAATAAGGTCTAATCAAAGTTTAAAATGGAGCAAAGAAAGTGTAGAATGAGTTAAATAAAACTGTCCTCAAAGTGGTATCTACATAGAGGTAACTGAGGGAAAATGCTGAGGATTTTCCTGGTCATTTAGTTAGGATCAGATGTGAACGATGGGCTTGCCAGTCTGTTCTGCTTGTCACTTCTTTGAGGACAGTCAGCTACAGCATGTGAAAACATCTGAAGGTTGCAAACCCCAGTTTTCATAAACAACATTCATAACACTATTTTCACATCCCTCAGACAAGCATATAGGTTATCACAACTTTAAAAATTCTGTCTGCTGTCAAGACAAAACATTACCATCCTAGAGTGTATGCAAACATAAGAACTGACTGGATCTATTACTAATAAAGAGAGATGAGCTGATTGAGAATATAGATAGCAATTGCAGATAAGATGAAGAACTTCATGAAACCTAGGCAGGAGCTGCTAGAAATGAACCCCAAGACGTACAATTGAATATAACGAACGTTACAGAAGTGGAAATGGGAAACTGAGAAATCTGTATTACCCGGATTGTGAAACAAGACTTAAAAAAGGCCAGACAGTAAAAGTTTCTGGCCTATCACATTGCAAGGACAGATAGACAATAAAGATGCTTGGAGTTTAAGTGTGGAACAGGTCCAAGATCTTCAGATAGTCTTCTAATAGGAAGGGAAAAACACTGGCACACCACCAGGGAAGGACCTCCACGCAGGACTGCTCCTTAAACACAGCCTCAAGAGGGTTTTGGCAGACACTTCAGCAAGAACGGCCTCTAATGCGCAATCTTAAAACAAGTCTGGAAGAAGTCTCTTTCAACCCTGGGTTTGCTTCTTGAGTTGAGCATAGTTTAAGAAGGCCACAAGTTCAGTATGAGTAATTAGGGCTGAATTTATTTTTTTGCCCTCCTTTGTTCCCAGCACATCACTCAAGTAGTGCATGGAAAGTGAAATACACCCACAACTCCTCATCTGGGGATTTCTTCAAGAGATAGACAGTCAGAGTATAGCTAGCTCCTTTGCCGCTGTCTGGGGTGCAGAGGAATTATCGGTGCCTCAATCTTCAGCTATTGCTAGCTGCTAGGTTAGTCAGCTGGCATGGGACTCAAAAATCCATGGAGCTGTACTTGTCCTCCCAAGGGGGTTTAGAGGATGTGTTGGCATGATAACAGGACACATAAGCTGTAAAATATATAGCCAGAGAAACACAAATGTATGCCTTGTTGTTAGAATTTCTGAATAAATTGAAATGGATTCTGCAGACCAACCCATCAGCTAAAGCAGAAGTTGATTTGAGAAACCTCTTTTCCCTCCCCATATTTCTTCAAGCTTTTCTAGCAAGCTGGCAATGCTGTAGGTACTGCAGACTTAAAAGATGAGCCTTCTGGTCCTTAGGTTATCCAGTCATTACTGGTGGGTTCCTCAGATATGGGAGGACCAGCTCATACTACCCATGGCTATAAGAAAACTTTGGAGACTTTTATAGGAAAATTTCACACTTTAGTGACCCAAAAGAAGGTCTCTTCTTTTTCACCTCTGAAAAAAAATCTCATGCCTAATTTGCACCATTACCTCTTTTCTCAACAAAACATACCCAAAAGTCTGAGAACTTTAGTCTCACAGACCTAAGCTTGAATCAGGAGCAATCCAGGAGATTGTTTTGGTGATTTCCTGTTTAATTTCCCAGCTTCCACACTTATTTGGAGATTCACAGGCCATTTGAATGTAATGGACATAGTTTCTTCTTCTCTAGAAGCAAAATTGGTCCATCAGAAAGACTTCACGTGTTTACATATGCCTGGATTTGTCATCTACTGCCCTTAAACTGCTGCTGGCAAAACTCTCTCAGCTATACAGCAAATTGGTTTTCCTCTACTATTAATTTTGTTAACCTGCTTTATAGGGGTTCCTTGCAGTTCCACGTCTCACTGCAGCTGTAACTTCACTGCATTTTCTGCTTTCTGTTTTTCAGTGCAGCTTTCACCTCCCCAAGTGTTTTGGGGCCAACAAACGAAAACAGAAAATGAGACACAAAAATGTAAAGTAGCTTGTCTTCTACTGTAAGTGCATTCCCATCACTGTAAAATTGTGAAACAATACAGCTTATTTCTATCTGATGATGTAAAGTGCCATACATCACTATAAACAGAATATACTGTATATATATTGGATATACAGTATGAGTCTAGCCATGTGAGTTAATAGCATTATTAAATCTTGACAGCTGTATCCTTACAGTTTAAATGCATATCTTCCCACTGTCACATATGTAAGAAACAAATAAGTAAGGCACAGGGAGACCTTGAAGTAACTGGTATATATAACTATAAAAGACTTGTATAAAAATTCAGTTTAGAGTTCTGAATGGGAAAGTTCAGAGCAGAAGATGTGGAAGGCTGTTTTAAACTCCTTCAAGGAAACCTACACAGGGTACATTAAATTTTGAATTAAATCAGCAAAATAATTTGCTTCTGTGCTGAGGAATATGAAATAGGAAACAGAAATGGCTGAAAGTAGGGTAATGGGATGACAGGGATAGTTCTGATCAGAGGTGGCTGGCTGTACTCTTCCACACAATATGCAGTGTGCTATTGCCAATACTGCATCCACTTCCAACAGACAAAATTCTGAAAAAGGAACAAAAATTTAATCTTGATTAAATGTGTGTACTTAGACACATTGCATGCATGTTGCAATAGAGAACCACAGTGACTTAATCATATCTGTATTTAGATATTATCCTTCTCTTACAGAAAGTTATTTAGATTAACTGTAACTTAAAGTTAATATTCCAGGCTTCCTTCTTCTCTCATCATATGTCTTTTCTATAACCTTTTATCTTTAGGAAACCTTTGATTGTAATCAGCTTCATTTTTCCTTCTGTACTCAAAAGTAGGATGTCTCTTCTTCAACAAACACATTAATACAGCTCTCTGTAGCAAGCTGTCCTAAAGCCTCTTTTTTATATATCTATTTTACCACATAACAGATTTTTAAAGCCAAGATAAAACAATTCAGAAAGATTGGTGGGGGCATTCAACTAAAGTAGTAGGAGACAGTACCTTAAATCTGTCATTTCACTGGATTTCACTTTATTTCAAGTTGATGGTGCCTCTGTAAAGGCAGTTTTCATTAAATAGTGTAATTGAATCAAATCTTTGTCTGCAAACAGGACTATGTATTTCTTTCCAACAGTACAACAGATTTAGAGTAAGATGTGCTTCTTCATAGAGCAGTTTTCAGCTGTTACCACTGGGAGCGCATACAAAGCCAGTGGGATAAACCTCCTTGCATGTCTGCCAAAGTTCCAAACATTTCAAACTGGGCATAAGATTTACTTGAACAATACTGGTGAGTCTTCAAGACACAACAAGGTGCAAAGACCTAGGAGAATTTTTTTTTCATACTTTATCTCTGCATCTGCATTCCTGGATGACACTAGACCACCTCTGTTGCCTGCTTTAACCATCTGTGAAATGGAGACAGTATTACTGGCCCCTGATTGCATTCCCAACTCAGATCTACAGTCAATGGTTTTAAAGTGCAGAACAGCTCAAACCACACCATCAGCTTAAAATCTGGAAATTATGAAAAAAAATATTTTCACTCATGTTAGTTTTATAAAGATACATCAGTTTTATATGTTTATGCATTCATAATTTACAAACACATGTAATATAATCTATGCAATGTGTATATATTAAACAAATTTGTAAATTTACAAATACATATGTGAGTGCATTGTATAAAATAAAACATTTCCTCTTTTCTGGCATGTGAAAAGCCACACAAACTGGAGCATTGTTCACTAGGACAAGATCCTGCAAGATGGCCCATGTCACTGTGTCTCTTGTGTGCACATGCACATGCCCACAGATTATTCCTGACAGCATGATAGTATAAGCAACTCTTCCAAGAGGAATGAGAACTGGCACAAACCAAATGAAGCAAGAATGTCTTTAGCTCCTTTTCCTCCCTAGGGCTCACATAGAGTTGCAAAACACTAATAGTGCTACTGAAAAAAATGTCTTTAAGTCGTCATTACTTCTCATTTGCCTATCTGTAACTTCTTTACCAAAATATTCCTAAACACTTTACATGGTTTAATTTGCTTCTGGGCATCCCTGTGAAGTGGCATTGTATCTCCTGTGTGCCCAACTGCAGGGAGATGCAGAAAGGTCAAAGCCATGTCCCACCAAGAGCAGCCAGGAGGATCCCTCATCCATCAGCACCTGGCTCCACAAGCACTGGCCAGAGCCGCAGGGGCTCAGCAGCTACTTCAGGTTGTGCTGAAGGAGCAGCTCAGTGGCTCAGTGACTGACTTAGAGATGGGCAGCTCTTAGCTTTGCTAAAACGTTCCTGAGGCTGAAGTTGAGAGAATACTAGTGCTTGTGGATTTCCAGAGCTGACTGAAGTGCAAACAGCTGTTCAGGTCCAGTTTTCCTTTTGTTTTTGTCCACTACCTGGATCGACCTTCTTAGAGAACATCTTATCTGTCAGATGAGACAGCAGCTGTGGCTTTGAGACAATTAGAGGCCATTTAAAGTGGTGTCTCTGCAAATCCCATTTTTGAGCACACAGTCCTGCCTCCTTTTCTGTTGGTTGTCTGGCTGACTCAGTGAAGCTATCTATGGGAAAAATGACAGGGAATTTCTGCCAGCACTGGGAGGTGATCTGGCCCAGCGGGGAAGCAATGTCAGCATGGGGTACAAACAAGGAGGCAAACTCATGTAGCTGAAGGCAGTAACTTGCATAAGGGATAGCAGGACCCTAGCCATCACAATTCACTTTTGTTTTAGCCTTCATGGAAAGATTCATAGCATCATTCAGGTTGCAAAAGACACTCAGGATCATTGAATCCAACCTAATATTACCAAATCCACCACTCTCCCTTAGCACCATATCTTGCATATTTTTTAAATCCCTCCAGGGATGGTAACTCCACCACTTCCCTGGGCAACCTGTTCCAATGTTTGACTACATTTTCCATAAAGAAATTTTTCCCAATACCCATTCTAAACCCCTCTTGGTGCAACTTGGGCCATTTCCTCTAGATCCATTGCTTGCTAATTGAGTGAAGAGACCAATCCCCACCCTGCTACAGCCTCCTTTCTGGTAGTTGTGGACAGCAGTGAGGTCTCCCTTGAGACTCCTTTCCTCCAGGCTAAACAGCCCCAGTTCCTTCAGTCACTCCTCATAAGACTTGTGCTCGAGACCCTTCATCAGCTCTGTTGCCCTTCTCTGGACATGCTCCAGCACCTCAATTTTTTTCTTGTAGCGAGGGGCCCTGTGAGCAGGGCTTTCATCAGCAGTCTGAATGAAAGCAGCATGCTTTCATCCTCTCCACTCCTTGGCACATTTCCTGCACCATTCCTTATGCACTGCAATCAGCAAACCAATCTGGCTGAAAGAAAAAAATAAAATTAAAAAGTCTTACTTCCAGGATTAGTTTTCAAATGGCAGCAGCATGGTCTGAGATCATATTAGGCTGCCAATGAAATCTGTGACTTCACATCATATCTGGAATCACAGCAGCCACTTCATTGGACAAGAAGCAACTTGGACCAGCAAGGCTGGGATGTTGCTCTTCTGACACAGGCCTGCTCCTTGCCTGGGTGGTGGAAGTGGACAAAGGAAGTACGTGGCAGTTTGCAGTAGCTGGGATCCTGAAGCATTTCTACTAAAAATTATTCAGCTCCATTTCAACCCTTGGCCATTTTTTTCTAACTTGCAATGGATGCAGTCAGAACTGACACTGAAGAGGGCAAACTATTTTATCCTGGAAGCTCTCCATGTTCTCAGCTTCCTGGTGACAGGACCTAAGAGGGAGAAACACCACACCCCTAGGCATATGAAGGCAAGAATGCCAAGGCAAGAGCAGGATTGATAACATTACCTTGAAACAAAGCAGAGATACTGTTTCTTAAGCACAGGGACAACCTGGAATTATGCATTTGTTGCTCTCTGAGCAAGCCCATTACCAATAATAATGTATTTATTTTGTGTATGTTAAGGTTGTGGGAAGCTGTGGTTACTTCCCTTTTGATGCACAGGGAATGTGATCACAGAAAACACACATTTGACTTTTTAAAACTATTCTACCAGTGTCACTCTTGTAAGACCCCAGTCTTGTCTTATACATCTAAAAGGAAAGAGACAAATTACTGACTAAATCCAAGAGATTCACATGATACTAAACTGATTTAGAAGGGAAAGGACCAGCAACATCATGCTGGAAAACGCACAAATTGAAAAGAAAAATCAAGGTCAAGCATTTAACCATGAGGTGGATCAGTAATTACACCAAAACAACAGGTACCAAAGGGCAGATTTGTCATCTCTTGAAATTTCCATGACGGCTTTTATTTTTTCTGGAAAATAAGGCCATAATGTCAATTACAAATATAAAGTCCACATTATGTCAAATGTCAGGTTCTGAAACTGAACTTGCTTTTAAACCTAAATCCATCAGTATACTTTATGGCTCAAAAGCTCCCCCTTGAAACAAATCTAAGTCTGTCATTTGTCTTGTTCAATGAACTCAGATAATTATGGTATGATTATTTTTTTTTTTTAGGATAACACCCACAATTCAAAATTCAACCTGGAAACAGGCATCTAAAACCAAGAAACCGGATGAACATCCATGTTTTGGCTGCTGTGACTTTGACCAGTAAGATACTTGCATGAATGTGATTTTTTTTTAAGGTATCTGCAGTGTTTTTATTTTAATGACTCCAGCTGTTGAACAAAGGTATGTTTGTTGCCTCCTACCACAGCCATAGTATGTTTTCTTCAGCACTGTCTTCTTGGAAAGCCTACAAATTCAAGGCAAAGCTTTCTAACAAAAACTAAGGCGTTTAGGAAAGTAATGACACAGCAATTCTGTACCAGAAAGGAATGAACCAGGAGGATCGTCAGAGACCTCTGCCATTTCTAAACTTCTGTAATGTTTTCATTTCTGAAACAGCCCTGCTTAGAAAAAAATTAAAATGCATTAATTGCTAACAAGACTCTGACAGAGCGATGGCAGTTACTGTAAGACATTTGCTGCTTTTGTGTTGTTTGTAAGCGGTGGGAGGTTTCAGAGGCACCTGAGCCACCCTGCCAACCTGCTGCAGGGCTCCCCTGGCCCTCCCCACCCCACGGCCCCCCAGCTCCCCCTGTGCTGACCTCCCAGGGAGCTCACCAAAATGGCAGGAACTTAGCCCAGAGAGGGAAGAGTATTCTGGCTTGGCGAGCTGAACCAGCTCGGCGGGCAGGGAAGAGAGGGCAAGGTCTCCCTCTTCTGACAGCAGCAAGCGGCCGGCTGGGCCAGCCAGAACCTCACCCCGGTTTGAGGGCTCCCAGCACACCAACTCGCCAGGTATCCCTGCCAAATCCTCGTTGAACAACATCACGACAAACCCATAGAATTATTCTGAGGTTGAATACTGTAAATCGCAGTCTGATTTTTTTATTCAAAAGTGGGAGGCTTGATACTCAAATCCTTAAAAGATTAGAAGAAAGATCAGGAAAACTGAGAACACAAATTAAGGTTTTTGTGCTTTTGATGGAGACCAACTCATAACTGGCAGGATAAACACAAAGAATGCAGTCTGGCTATAGTCAGCCCACGCAATTTTATGGAAATGCTGTCCAGAGCTAAGAGTTTTGTGTAGCTAAACTTGTTATGGCAGAGTAAGATGGGTCCAATTCATACCATGTCAGAAAGCTGCCTGATAATCACAGAATATTCTGGGCTGGAAGGGACCCATCAAGTCCAACTCTTAAGTGAATGGCCCATACTGGAGGCAAATACACAATCATGGCCTTACTAGCACCATGCTCTAACAAACTGAGCTAAAGATTCTTTGTTCAAATTTAAATGAGACATTTGCTTCTATTTTGAGTTATAGCACAAACCCTTGTGTTTCAGGTAAATCACGTAACACCTAGCTGATTCAACAGAGATTTGCTTGTATTGATTAATTGGACAAGTAGAGATGCTGAGACAAACCTAGAAAGACTGTTAAATTCCATTGCTTATTTTCAGAGGTCATTTTGGAAATCACAAGTAATATAGGCTATTCTGGGTTTCAGACTAGACACAAAAAACCAAACAGAGGCAAAATACATGTTGAGTTGTGGTTTTAATTCTATTTTCATCATAGTTTATATGACTTAGAACTCCAGCAAGCAAACAAGCCTGAATCCAAAACTCAGCATAGATTTTATATCAGCTCAGCACAGAGAACTTACAATATCTGAATGGTATTCTTCAGCTAAGTAAAAATAAAATTAGAAAATTAGTAGCTGGCTAGGAAAAAACAAGCCTTTCTCACATTTGTGTATAGTTCAAAGAAATTTAATAGCAAAGGGGTGATATCATACTTTTTCGGTCTTGCTCTAATCTACACTGTAAATCAAAACAATTTCATAAAAGGTTAAATTATTAAGAACAGTGGGCTGATGGAAGTGTCGTGCAACTAGGAAACCAGGATGACCATAAAAAGAAAATGAGGCTGCTGGTAACCATTATAATGTAAGGCTGAATCACAAATGCTAACACCAAAGACCTTTTTCTGTTCCAGTTATAACCCTTGAGATTTTTCTCTTTTGGGTTTTTTTTCCCTGTTTGAAGGCAGAAGTAGGCCTATAACCATCCCCGTTTCAGTTTCTCTCTTCCCAGCTATGGTTTCTTACAGTCTGTCATTGTCCGTGAGCTTAAACAGAGCACTGCATAAGCTGTATGCATCACATATCTGTCCCCAAGATGTAAAATCCTTCCCTGCGAGGGAACATTTTGGTGCAATCTAATGCAAATGCTGAGCCCAAGGGAAGAAGAACCGATGAGGTATTTCACCAAAATGTTTCTGTAGACTTTAAAAAAAATCATTTACGACTACCAGTGGCAAAGATCAGTGACCACAGGAGCAAGTTCCTACACTGCTCGCTGTATTACAGAATTAACTTCTAAATTAACCCAAAGCGGAGGAGCCGCCCTGGAGCCGGAGGCGGCCACGGCAGGCGCAGCAGCCCTTCCCCGCTCAGGGCAGGAGAGCTCCTGGGTGAGAGAGAGCGCGCCTTTACCGCGGCCACTTTCCCCCTCCGGCGCCCCGGGGCTGGGGGAGGCCGGGCCACAGCGCCCGCAGCCCCGGGCCCCTACACGGCTGCCCCGCTCCGCATGACACCCCCGGCGCCAGAGGGGCACCCCGTCCATCCCAGCCCCTCGGCGGCGGGACCCCCTCCGCCCCAGGGCTGGCGCGGTGTTGTCCCCCGGCGCCGCCGCCCGGGCGGGAGCGGGAGCGGTGCCCGGCCCCACCGCCCTGCGGCATGCGGCGGGATC